>SDVV010028734.1:0-11915 GCA_016164225.1 Gammarus roeselii
AGTGTCACCCGTAGCTGAGTGGGGCAAATCATGGGCTGTTCCTATTCCCTAACCTACACCTCCTTATTCTTTTTCTCAGTGTCACCCGTAGCTGAGTGGGGCAAATCATGGGCTGTTCCTATTCCCTAACCTACACCTCCTTATTCTTTTCCTTAGTGTCACCCGTAGCTGAGTGGGCCAAATCATAAGCTGTTCCTATTCCCTAACCTACACCTCCTTATTCTTTTTCTCAGTGTCGCCCGTAGCTGAGTGGGGCAAATCGGACATTGTTCAACACTTGAAGTTGTTGTGTGCAACCACGCAGTTCTGCTAATATAATCAAATGATATGGCTTGATCACGTTCTCAACTAGCGACGGTATTCGACAATGCAAGGTCTTCCTTGTCCTAATTAATTACATTAATATTTCATATTTAAGATGCGACATGGTCATGTCCAGTGCTGAAGGATGGTGAAGACATGGCTTATTTAAAATTATCTCATCATCAAACAAAGTTCTATTTAAAGTATGAGAGAATGAAATTGGCAGAACACTACTTATAAATTTCACAGTATGATTGATGCAAGTTTGCATATAATAATAGTGAACTGGATCATGTCTCAGACTTGAAAGTCAAGACTGCTGCGGTAATTATTATGAAGATCTGTTCACCTGTCAATTCAGGACCGGTATGTCTGATGAATCTCTACAGCAAATAATGTCGCAGCAACGTCCTGAATAGGAGAAATAGGTGCCTATTATTAACACGTTGTAAGCTCAATGTGATTGAGGGCACCATGCATTTCAGGACGGGAGAACGTTAATTTTTTATGTGCCACCCATGGTTGGTAAGTCTGTATAAGTTATTGGGTGTCCGAATCGAGAACTTGCACGGAAATTTTCCCTTCCTAAAGCGTGACCTGTAGTACTTTTGTTGTCTATAGAAATGAGAGAAACAGACGAGCTTTCTGAGACCTGCCAAGATTGATTATATCAGTTGCATTACAATACATATATTTGATTCAAACTAATATGCATCGGAGGTATCACAGTCCCTGCAATTATGACTATGTTGTTTGGAGCAATCTTCTGCTTAGGCTTCAATATCATGTACCAAAATCCCCACTTGCGGCAGGTAGCGTGTTGTCACAATTTTCTTTTACATGAAAATTATTTCTCCCGATAAATCTTACACTAAGAATTTAAATCAAGTTTACTGTGCAGCCTGTGTCACTTAAATTATCTAAGTAAGAGTTTCACTCGATTGAGACTATGGCGATGGATACCGACTCATGAGCGCAGTTGGAGAAATAATTGTTACCAAACGAGTCTACTGTACTTTACTGCTGATTACAGAACGGCAGTGAGGAATTCACTTCGACTGAATGGATTTATTAGTCCGTGTTCTATTCAGTCAGGAAATGCTGGACATCATACTTACATAGAACTTGCCCAATTTGAATGTTGAAATTCTTACATAGAAATGTAGGAGCCTGGATACACTGCTTGAATGTAGGAGCATGGATACACTGCTTGGATGTAGGAGCATGGATACACTGCTTGAATGTAGAAGCATGGATACACTGCTTGGATGTAGGAGCATGAATACACTGCTTGGATGTAGGAGCATCTATACACTGCTTGGATGTAGGAGCATGATACACTGCTTGGATGAAGGAGCATGGATACACTGCTTGAATGTAGGAGCATGGATACCCTGCTTGGATGAAGGAGCATGGATACACTGCTTGAATGTAGGAGCATGGATACACTGCTTGGATAAACTGTTAATATAATTTCAGTCATTTGAAATTTTGTATTGTTCACTGGTTTTCCAGTCTCCTGTTTCCAGATACTTATATGATACAAATAAGTTCAATTGCTTCACTGAGCGATTGAACACGATACTTATTTGTATCATATACACGTGGATATTTTGATAGAATCAGTCGACCACAGCTTGGTGGTACGAGGGTGGCGAGCTAGGCCCTCCTGTGACGTGCGAGGCCCTCCTGTGACGTGCGAGGGCCTCCTGTGGCTTGCGAGGAACTCCTGGCCTACGAGGTCCTTCTGACCAACGATAACCGTTTGGGTTGCGGGAGCTTTTACTCTTTACTCTGTTTAGTAAATGTTTCAGTAATCAGTTAAAAAGCAGCAGCTCATCCAATCCTAAAATAGTGTTGGTTCACGTGAGCGGCTCTCAATGTAAATTTAAAAAGAGTTATTTTATTCAATATTGCCCCAGACATTGAACGTTAAAGTGAACGGTCAACTTTCCTCTTTGTGCTCAAAGTTGGTCATGTATGCTTCTTGGAAACGTAATCAGGGTTAATATAATCAAGCTTCCAGGATCCGGGGGATGGTCTCATACCATCTGACCGGTCACAGACTGCCTAATGATCTCATAGGCCATATTGGCCTCCTCCTCCTCGTCTTTCCACCACCAACCTCCCCACCCCCATACCCATGCCTCATCATCATGTCTCCGTATCTTCACTCAGCTGCCTTCATCCCTCTTCCATAACTTCCAGATCCTTCGCATATCTCTGAGCGGCGGTCTTTAAACTGTATCCTGTCACGTCTCATTTGCTGGCTCACGGGATAGGACCTTTATTGCAGTCCCGAACTGTCGAGAGGACTAGAGCCAATTCAGTCCTGAAAATGATGGCAGAGATGAGATGCGACGTTCAGCCAGTTTGAGAACACAGGGCCCTGTTCTCCTTGTCGGGTGTTTTCAGTCTATGTGAGCAATAAAGTATCGTCAGCTTTCGGTAACTGGCTTGTGGAAAGATATAATATTGGCAAAGGGATCTTATTGAAAGACGCGTCGCTCATGGAGGATAATTCCAATGACGTGTGATTTGACGGGTCGGTTGAACATTTTGATGTGACTTATTGCGCTTTTTTATTCTAACAGTTATTTTAGGTGTAGAAATAACTGATTGACGTTTTCCGACTAGATTGTGATGACAGTATTTTTTGGGCATGTTGATATTTGTTAAAAATAAAGATTTATTTATTCATTTAGGAGTTGTAACTGTGTTGTGTTGATATTCGTTTAATTCTAATGGGTCACTCATAACGGGTGTGAAATTCCTATTCAACACAATTTAGTCATAACGGGTGTGACATTCCCATTTAACACAATTTAGTCATAACGGGTGTGACATTCACAGTTAACACAATTTAGTCATAACGGGTGTGACATTCACAGTTAACACAATTTAGTCATAACGGGTGTGACATTCCTATGTAATACAATTTAGTCATAACGGGTGTGACATTTCGATTTTACACAATTTAGTCCTAACGGGTGTGACATTCCTATTTAACACAATTTAGTCCTAACGGGTGAGACATTCCTATTTAACACAATTTAGTCCTAACGGGTGAGACATCCTATTTAACACAGAGCAGTCCTAACGGGCGTGACATTCCTATTTAACACAATTCAGTCAATCACTGCATCAAATCGTGAGGGCATTCTGGTTTGACAATTTAGGAACAGTGCCTTTAGTTCCTATCAGTGGCACACAGGTCCTCTGCTATTCAATAACTTGTAGGGACGAAACCGTTTGATTGTGATCGATCGATACTACAGAATTGAATTTTCTCTCATTATATTCAGCATATGCAGAATAGTCCTCTAAACAAGAGGACCGAGGCATGAGACAACGTACGTTTTTGATTGGTTTCTGTGCTGTACAAATAATTAGGCCTCTGAACCTCACTGTAATATATTATATTGGCTTGTCTTTTTGATACCTGTTGAATAGATCGCTAAGTCAAACATGATTGGGTTCAGAATTGCATTGGGACTTGTTAAAAAAACGGCAGAACACTCGTAACCACCTGCATCCTTTCCGATGTAAATTTGAATGTTTGTATGAAATTTATTTGAAACCGTCCTACGACTCATAGAGGCCGTGACTAAGCTTAGCTACCATTGACGCCTATGCCAGGCTAGGTTACCGGCTATTGAAGTCAGTCCAATGACCATCATTAAAAATTGTTGGTTAAATTAACAGAGTAAAATTTTCGTTTGTGTATCGATTTTATTTATATTGTTCAAGTCTTTAAATTGAGTTACGGAACACTGTATACCAATTGTTTGATACTGATCACTGTTTTTCGATTTTTTGATAGTGATCGTCTCAGGGAACAAATCTCATGGGCACGGTAAATGGTGATATGGCATCTATCCGATTACATGTTATTGGTTAACTTCTGAAAGTGATCCCTACATTCAAGATACCACTGCCAGTTTAACTGACAGTTTAACTGCCAGTTTAACCGCCAGTTTAATTGCCCGTTTAACTGACAGTTTAACTGCCAGTTTACCTGCCAGCTTAACTGCCAGTTCAACTACCAGTTTAACTGCCAGTTTAACAACCAGTTTAACTGCCAGTTTAACTACCAGTTTAACTAGCTGCTGTCATAAACGAAGCTCTGAGAAAATAAAAACTTAGGTTATATTGGATCCACTTCCCTTTATTGCGTGCCTGTCAAACAAAAGTACGTGTACGAATAGTCAGTAATGGTCGTCTGTGTCCGTCTAACAATGTTGTTCCAATACGGTAAACATGTCGTCCAATACAATAATCATAGGAAAAATCTGTTTATTATAATTTTGACATTGCATCAAGGCTTGCGATCCGTGGTCCAAAAAATGAAACTTTGAAAATACCTTTAACTTTTAAGGTAAAAGTCACAAGAAATTACTTTTTTGTAATCGAAGATTTTCTGCATGTATAGCTGATTGCAGCGTAACTGCCATAAGATAGCCTATATCTTTACCCACGTCGTTCATGGGCTGGCCTCTAACGATTTAAGAGACCGGCCAGAATGCCTCACTGGGAGTCAGGTAGGCTCGAACCTACAACCTCCAGCTCCCAACGGAAGTCTATTGTGAGGTGAGCTCTGCACGCTACCCACTCGGACACCGAACTGCTCCTAACCCAGGATGAAAATGTGGGTGTGTACATATGAGCTTTAATTTCTTCGAACCAGCTCAAATCCCTATCGGATAGCAATGGAATCCTGCTTTTGAGAGTTTTCATCGTTGATGATAGTGAGCCGTTGAATCACAGAGTGGGTTTACGACAATTGACTTATAAACTATTACACGATATATTGAAAATAATTTGAGGGAGTTTTTCATGTCTTCTTTACTCGAAATTCATTCAAATGCGTCATTAGGAAATATTCAAATATTTCTTTGTAGACCGCAAGTTTTAATAAAAAAAGTGTATAGCTTCTACATCTACCGGAGCATAAGAATAATCATGAACGAACTGCTGAAACATCGGTAGCAATAATAATGCCATCTTGTGTGCACCTCTGCCGTCCATAGCAGTGATTACCATTCAGTGTCCATCATTGTTATAATGTATCAATTGTTGTCAATCTGTATCAATCATGGTCATCTGGTATTTATCTTCGTTGTCCTGCATTCATCACTGAAATCCTAGATCCATCACTGTCATCCTATATATCCACAATTGCCATCCGGTACCCATCTCGGCCGTCCTGTATCCATCACCCAATGTTATTTTTCACCTTGAAACGGTGTCCCGTTTGTTGTGACCAAGAGGTGGAGGAGGGTACTCGCATTTTGGGAAAGTGGTATGGAAAATAATGTTGCTGGATAGATTTACGGAGTATTATGTCCCAAACTTCTTTACAATAGTTGGACATTGCGATGAATAAAAGTATTTAGATACTGTACTGTACCCAACGACGTCCCTATCAGCTAATGCCCTTCTTCAGTGCCGAGTCTCGTCAAACTGTTGGCCATCATTTACGGGGGAAGGGATATTTCCTCATTCCCTCCCCCCATTCCTTTAGCGCAACCATATCAAGTCATAAATTCCCATTCCCTTTCGTCTGTTGCGGGGCCGTTGAGTGATGCTGGCTGATTGCTCGCCATTTGCATAAACTCTGCGCCATGGTCTCGCCTTCGTGTCGTCTTGTAGATTTGGGCGATTTGCGTTCAAGGGCAGGCCGTCAATTAAGATTTTCGACCGCCAAAGTATACGGTAGATGTGTAGGATTTACGTCGTGTACTAGTTATTCCTGTTGAAATAAAACTGCTACCTATTTGTTTTAAGAAAGTTAAAATATATTCACTCGACGGTAAGTGACATTCCATGGCATGATTAGTAAGACATAAATAACCTCTGATCTATGTTCTTTATTCTAGTCCATTGTATCCCCATATAGTCATAATTATTGTAAATATTTTGATCATTAAAATTGTCAAGTAATGTGTGACAACATTAGGTATAAATCTTCTTATGTTCAATCCTCCGTACAAAAGTCGTTTGTTATAACCACCACACAAAGCATTCCTTCCCGACTGCAAAACTTTCTGATACGTCGTATCTGACCAAGTTTGATCATTCCTCGCTGCAAAACTGGAATGCTCCACGAAGATACAATAACATACATCGTGACCTTGACCGTGAGTCAATGTGTCATCAAAAAAAATAACAATGTCGGTTGAGTACAGAGTCATACACGACTTAGGTAATTGAAGAAGCAAACGCATAGACAGATAAAAAACATATATCTGTGATATCCCAAATATTGTAAGTTTATTTATTTAAACGCGTTTCACAGAAAAAGGAATGGGTTATTTCAAATTGGCCTATTAGGGCTCATGCAGGAACGACTCTAGTAGCCGCAACTGCTTTAGGTGCCGCAGCAGGTCTTGGCCTACTAGGGCTCATGCAGGAATTATTAGTAATATGTTCTTCTCCAACATGTTACCAATAATTTGTTCCATTTCATCTGTCACAAGTTATCATTTGAAGTTACTATTTATTACATTCTGCATACATACAACCTAGCCCCTTCTGCATACATACATGCATAAATACAACCTGGCTCCCTCCATATGCATGCTCATTGAAAGAGACAGGTAACACCGTCCGTTGAAATATTCTCTTAAGCGATGACGCAAACCACTGTCTATAATTGTTACTGGAAAAATATAATACGAAATAAGACAACCAAATGCCTCCTGCACCTGTCGTATCCTTGAGCTCCTGTCGGTCATTAACGCACCGAACCGTTGCTTGAGGTTGGGAGAGTGACAGGAAGTCATCATCAACCTTTATTCATTTGATTAACTGAATACTCGTATTGACCATCCGAACGGTGCACTTTTAGCAGTACTCTACGTCCCAAGTACACGACTAATGATAGACATCATCATGTTGTTACTAATGGAACATAATTTCTCACCGCTTATCTTGCATTACTTTCTTATGAATTTTAATTGTTTATATCGATCATTCCAATCTATTCTTCACGATGTCGCTCGTCGCCTGCTCGCTGGTATCCTTGCCAGCGTTCGCAATCATCCCCCTTCACGCCGTTGCATCCTCCTCGCTCGCTGGTATCATCACCAGCGCGACCATTTGTCCTCCTCCTCGCTCTTGAATCTTTCTCTTTGAACGCCCTGCACAAAGGCACGTGCCATTAATACAATCCTCGCCCACTGCTATTCTCGCCCACTGCTATCGTCGCTCACTGCTATCCTAACCCACTGCTATCCTCGCCCACTGCTATCCTCGCCCACTGCTATCCTCGCTCACTGCTATCCTTACCCACTGCTATCCTCGCCTACTGCTATCCTCGCCCACTGCTATCCTCGCCCACTGCTATCCTCGCCCACTGATATCCTCGCCCACTGCTATCCTCACCCACTACTATCCTCGCCCACTACTATCCTCGCCCACTGCTATCCTCGCCCACTGCTATCCTCGCCCACTGTTTTCCTCGCCCACCGCGATCCTCGCCAGCGCGACCTCTCATATTCTTCCAAGCAATATCATTTTCCTCGTTCTCCAGTATTCTTGTTACTGGAAACACTCGCCATCCCCCTTAGGGCGTTTTGCCACTATCTATCGCCTCTTCGGTTAAAGAAATTTTTTCCTACGCAACCAACCCATGCTACCTGTGCCTTGTTTGATCGGAACATTGTTAATTAAGTGAACATAATCTGTGCCTTGTTTGATCGGAACATTGTTAATTAAGTGAACATAATCTGTGCCTTGTTTGATCGGAACATTATTAATTAAGTGAACATAATCTGTGCCTTGTTTGATCGGAACATTGTTAATTAAGTGAACATAATCTGTGCCTTGTTTGATCGGAACATTGTTAATTAGGTGAACATAATCTGTGCCTTGTTTGATCGGAACATTCTTAATTAAGTGAACATATGGTGCGTGACTTCCGGCGAAGGACTTGGGATTAACTTTATTTATAATTGTGGAGTTTCAATTTCCTCTGCTTGTTGAGTAACGCAAAATAGTTTGCGATTGAAAGTCCATTAAGTTTCATGCTGTATTTTAATATTTAAGAATTTAGTTAAAATTTGAATCTGATCCCTGATTTTTCTGATCTGATCTAAATATATATAATCTAATGTTAATATGTTAAATCCATATCGGTTCTCCCTGTTGAGTTGAACTAATTATCTGCAATATAATGATTGTTTCGGTGTTAATATTTATATTGTTACCATACAACAATTAATTTTCAACTGAAAATTTAACTTATTTTATTTTTCATTTACTTACCTGCTATCAGTTAAAGCCAATCGACTAAACTAAAACATATAGCAAGGAACGCGCTTGCACTACGTGAAGTACAACACGACCTCTTAACAATGTTCGAAGCAGACCAATCGGTTGAATTCTGTTGAATCCCTGGTCACGAAGGTACAAAAGGAAATGAACGTGTGCCAAAGCCCTCGTTAAGCCCGCATCTTCCAATGAAGAACAATAATTTAGCACCATACACATGCCTAGATTTGATTCATATCACCAACTCCCTAAAACATTTCGTTAGAATGATGCTCGGCAACAAGGCTGACAAGAGATGTTTTTCCGTCAAATCTTCAATTGGAGAATGGAAAACAAAGTTTTCCAACATTTGAAACCAAAATCCATCAACCACATGTGCACAGAACACACAAACATCTAATGGACGCAGACATCGAACCGTTCGTGCCACCATGTTCTTTGTGACACCAAGTGGGAATCGTCGTAAAATAATTACTGATGCAGTGCGATGCATTCACGGCAGCTAAATGAATTTTCGAAAGTCCCCCTTCCACTCTACAAAGCCTACTCACTGACCTCGCCAATCGATTAAAGCTAATCACTCAGGAAAAATACCGGGCTATACCAAGCAGTGTGGAAGTGGAAAGGCTGTTCAAGCGAAGAGGATCCTCCACCATACAATGTAATTACAATATAGAGAACACAGAAACGAGAATCTGTTTAGATGGCCACGTATAATTCCTGTGTGCACCGGTGTGCATATTGACTATAACTGGAAGTTTTAAATAATCATATTTCCGAACACATTGGCATGCGAACCTGTGAGAATTGACGCACTTTGCAGGGGAAACCCACAGGGACTTGCGCTAGAGCTCCGTCGTGTGGAAAGCTCCCATGATTAAATCTAATCAAAAAAATTACCGTTCTTTTCGACTCGAGCATCATATAAATGATGACATATGCTTAGAAGAGTACACATTAATATTAACAGGAGATGGAGTGTGAAATAACCAGAATCGATGAACTTTGCTTCCCACTGGGAAGCTCTGTAAGACTGACGCCAGAATACGGTGGAAATGGACCCCCTCAATCTAATCTAATCTATTTTAATCGAACTCAGTAAAGAATCCAATATGATATTCAATGTTTATTTGGATGCATTATTCCAACATTTTATTTTAACAAAAAGCAACATCAACATAAATAACTTTTTTGAAATCATAGTCTGAGTTTTCTTTAAAATTCGACATGAACGATTATTCTGTCGTTACTATATGGAAGTGAAATAAAATTTGCTGACGATCAAAGTTGCTGGGATGTTGGTAGCATTGCAACTCGGGTAATGTCGGTCAAACTCGAACAGAAACAATGCGACTTTAAAATATGCGAGGTAGGTTACTCGAATTACACATTGCTCAAGTTTCCGAATTTAATATCCAGTCTTGATCTTCCTACAAGAACTTAGACTGGTTATATGACAACTTACATACTGATGCAAGTTATCGTGCTGTTCATATAATTCAATCATGGTTGGCCAGTGTTGAATGAACATTTGTCTGGGAACTACCACTCCTAAATTCACAATACTCGCCGGTCATCGTGCTTCTGTACCTTCGCTGATGAAGTGAAGTAGAATTGAACGTGAAAGAGAACCTGAAAGCCGAGCACTTCAGACGCCGGCATTGGACTTTTTTTTGTGTACCGCGAATTTGCAGTCTCATGAAAAATGATTTGCCGTTTCATTAGTAGAACGTTTCACTCTTAAATTCGGATTTTCGAAACTTATATGTGCACGATTGACAGTGATATCTAAAACACTTTTGCTGGAATTATGATGAGAAGTCCTAAAGACCCGTGTCAGAGCCTGGTCGGAGGGGGACTCTTGATTCAACCTAATCTGTGATGAGGTGGAAAACGTAGCTCACAGTGTAAGTGCCTTAAACACCTTGAGCAGATGTCAGCTACCACCCACTAGACCTCTATCAAATTGATGATGCTATGTATCGGCACTCAATCACTGCTCAACATTGAATAGTTGCCAGCATTGACCCCTGCAAGCAGTCAACCTCACAAACCACACTTCTCAACATATCGATGCCCTGCCTTCCCATTGCACTGCCCTTCTGTCTAAAATCTCGCTACACTACAGGATCACTTCTACCCTTCTTGGTGCCCTACGTTCCATTTGCAGTACCCTTCGCAGGTATCAATACTTTCCCTTCTGATACCCTACGTTACCCTACCCACTTTTTCCCCTTCCTTGCCCTTCCTTCCGCTGTACCCTCCTGGCTATAAGCAGGCTTCATTGTAAAAACCATTCTGCGTAAAACAAACGATCTGACAGTCGGGGCTCCTTGGCCTTGCATTTATGCATTACTTTCTGTGAGGGCGCAGCGCCCAGCCTACTGAGGGTAAGATGTCTGAGCGGGGCGACTAAGGAGAATGGGCGAGGAGGGCATATTGGATGGCCTCAATCTATCACTGTTATACGGAGCTGACATGTAGCAGTTTATGTTTGAATATTGACTGTGTTTACGCCGAAATTTTCAGCTTCACACACGAGCGGCGTACCGGTCAAATAGTATACGTTTCATGTTTCCAATCATTGTCTTGCAATGCTGAAAGTCATTACAACATCGGGTATTTTTATGTTTAAAATCTTGAACTCCCCACAATGCGATAAAAACATAGTGTGTATATTCTTAGGTTCGAAGTTGCACCAGAAAATTCACAATTTTGGAAGATTTTCAGTTCACCCTTTCATGATAGAATTACGCAACACGTCACGCAATGTGACGAGTTCGGGAGTCGTATTCTAAGATTCAAAGTACGAGCAGCGAGTACACGCATTCTACGAAAATGTTGAGGCAAGACAACCCTTTAACTTCTGTCGATTTGCAATGTAACCTCAATTGCAGGCAATGCAGGGGTTATTCCAGGAATAACACTGCCACAGTGAAGAGATATGTAGGGTGCTGGAAATGCAGCTACCAGCAGCAGCGCGTGACTCACTGATCTTTCGGCAACCCAACTGTTGCCTGGGTGGGGGACAACTTTCGCTTTCAGCATTTTCTACATAGAATATTTGACTTCTTTTTATTTATGGATATTACCATGCAGCAGATGCTTTGCGGAGCTTCCGGCGCATTTGGCTTCTACAGTCCTCCCCTGCACGCAGTCCAACCACTGGTTAAGTCCAATCCGCGTCAACAAATGTAAGTCGAATCTAAATTCAAGCTGCTCGTTCCCGACGGCCACACCCTCGAGACAATCAACACAGAAGAAAAGGGCCTCTCTCTTGCATAGTTAACAATCGGTTTTAGCCTGTTCTATATAAATATATACACACATACATATAT
>SDVV010028735.1:0-11915 GCA_016164225.1 Gammarus roeselii
TTTACATATTCTAGAGGGTTGAGCAGCAGAAAAGACAAACGTTTAATCTTGTTACTCGTTTCGCCTCTTGTTGACAAAGCAAATGAGCGTCTCAAAAAGAAAAAATCACTAAGAATCTCTCGTCTTCGATGGACCAATAATTCCCAAATTATAAAAAACACGTTTATTAGTTCGTTTCTGATGCCGTGTCTGCCCGGTCAGAATCAGGCGCTAGCATGAGAAAGTCGCAAATCACATCATTTTCATCAGCAATAATTTTTCAACAAATTATAAGCGTAATTCGCCTCGCCTATAAAAGACAATTGTGCTAAAAAAAAATCCCTGATGTTCATAGGAAATTCTTTCTAGACCTATCGATGCATTTCCATAAATTGAACAAAAATTGTTTAAGAAAGACTAAGAGATTTTAAGACCAGTAGTAATAATTCAACTCGGTGATTGTGGTGATTTTCTCGCCGGTCGATGAACTTCAATTGTGGTGATTTTCTCGCCGGTCGATGAACTTCAATTGTGGTGATTTTCTCGCCGGTCGATGAACTTCAATTGTGGTGATTTTCTCGCCGGTCGATGAACTTCAAGATCCGACACTTGAAGTTTTAAAATATTAGATTTGACTAAGGGGGATAGCTGCCATGAAGTTCAGCATGCTCATCCTTTCGAGAGCAGTCTGCAGGATATCAGGGTGCACCGTTATCCTTGCAAAATGCCAAACAAAATTGGTGCCGGTGAGTAAGATCCGGGTAACGCCGATACCAAGGAAATGTGTTATTTTCGGAGATAAACATCTCACCAAACATTTATTGAATGCGTCCAATCATCGCAAGTTGTGTGTGGCGAGGCACCGTGTTGGTAGCAATGCCTGATTTTATTTGTTCAAATTGCAATTGGTGTATATATAATGCAGTCTCTTAGTCTATTTCAACTATTTATGTTTAATTTATGTAAATAAGTTTAATTATTTTTGAAAATTTACCATCAGGGACTGATTTTTGGGGGGCTCACAGTACCATGAACATTATTTTTGTTTAGGTGTGCCCCATGTCAATAATGACATCTAGCATTGATTGTTGAAAACCTATCAGCTTTCGACTTTCACAGACGAGGAAAATGCGTCCGAACAGGCCTTGCATTGCAAGGGTACCGTCAGTTTGGTAAGAAGAATGAAAATGTGTCGGATGTAACAAAGTAGAAGTAGCAGTCGAAAATAAAATTTATAAATCTCTTTAACTTTGTGGTTTAAAATCAGATGAAAATTGTCAAAAATATTTGTATGTGCGTCTGTTTAGAATCCGCAACTAAAAAAATGGCACTCCTCAGGTCCTTTGAAGCATCAGCAGACTCGTATCCTAGATATTTGGAAAACCTTCATTACCATCCTGACTGGCAATAAATTTGCCATAAATAATTGATTAAATTTTGATTTGTTTATCAAAGCGCGTAATGAGGAAGTTAATGAATCGCTTGGCATAAAGTTTTTTATCACCTTTGGGCTAGTGAAGTGCAATAGCAGAAATATAAATAACATAATTGTATTATACTTTATAAGATTACTGTATTCAGAAAGCATAAATTTGCGTTTATTGATGCTGATTCAAACCTGTTCTTTAACATCATCGCAGTGTTGAAGGGCAAAAATATGTACATTTTCACAAACATCACCGGTCGAGTACTGTTATTTCTTTTGTCTATTTACTGGCAGCATATTAGCAGAAAACTCTGTTCAATGCAAACCAAACCAATTTAGTAAAAATTCCAGCATTGCAGCGGATCCGGAAATGGCCAAAAGACGTGGACGGGGAAAATACGAACAAAGAACTTGCTTTATTGGTGAGAACGAAAGAAAATGATGAATATATACGAGAGAAAGAAGAGGGGAAAGGATAAAAGGATTACCATTCCAGGTAAGAGGAAGCTCATAAAACTGGAATTGCAAGAAAGAGTAGCAGTCGGAGCACGAAGGGTGGGAGAATTTCCTGAAATGAGGGAGAAAACAAGATCAAGGGGTAAAGAGAAGGTCAGGAAGATAAAAAGCGCTTGAAAACACACGGTGAATGAGAAACTGTAAAAGCAAGAACAGATGAGAAATTCTGGGAGGGTGGATAAGAATATCTGAAGGAATTGCAAGAAACGTCTTGCATGAAATTCCTCGTAAAACAGATACTTTCCCATCGTGTTGTAACGGTAATAATACAAAGAGCTTCATACCACGCAAACACCCTCGATATTGGAGAAGGTTTTTCAGAAATACTTCGATAAAATAAGAAGTTATAGAATAGGACAGGTGATGTGGCGTGCAGAGTTCGCCTGCAATCTGCACGGTGTGGAGGAGTGCAGAGCTCCAGTGAAGGAACGCACTGTTCGCATTTGAGTTGCTGTGGGGAGAGTTTAACGGACATTCCTAGAGCATAATGACGTTTTTAACATGAAAGATTTCTGTAATTATGATTTTTATCTTTACTCTCCTCATGTCTGTGAACAAATGCATGCACGGACTGAAGAGTCCTTTCGTAGTTCCTTTCCCTTCTCAGCTTGTAAACGTTGATATTCAAAGCGTCCAAAGTTCACTCAAGAAAGATGCAACTGACTGAGTGCTTTTTTAGATCTTGTTCGGACAGAAGGTCAATTAAATTTCAGATCCCATCCAATTAAACATATCATTTGATATCAACAAATATCATTTTATACGTCTTTTGATTTGTACCATTTATCAATTTACATTCATTTTTCCCAAACCAAATTTCTTGAATCAGGAAGATGATCTGCAGATATTTGACAAAGTAGCAACACCATAGAAACAAATATCAGCTACACCTATCTGTGACACACTTCCTTAAACCATAGAAACAAATATCAACTACACCTATCTGTGACACACTTCCTTAAACCATAGAAACAAATATCAACTACACCTATCTGTGACACACTTCCTTAAACCATAGAAACAAATATCAACTACACCTATCTGTGACACACTTCCTTAAACCATAGAAACAAATATCAACTGCACCTATCTGTGACACACTTCCTTAAACCATAGAAACAAATATCAACTGCACCTATCTGTGACACACTTCCTTAAACCATAGAAACAAATATCAACTGCACCTATCTGTGACACACTTCCTTAAATCATAAAAACAAATATCGACTTACAAATATCGACTTTGAACCCTTTTTTGTTGCTTTATTTGTCACCGTTTTCATGCAATTTTAGATCAGTTCATTGGTTCCTTCAGTATGACATTTCGGGTTTAGTTAGGCGACAGTTAACCAGGGCATACCAGGGCATACCAGGGCATACCAGGGTATACCAGGGCATACCAGGGCATACCAGGGCATACCAGGGCATACCAGGGCATACCAGGGCATACCAGGGCATACCATCAACACGATATTAAATGTATTACAATAAACAGCTCAACGTGATTGATATTGAATTATATACATCGTATATATTCTGGTATTCTGGTATGTGGTATGGTCGGTGTCATTCATGAGGCTGGTATGTGTCAAGGCGGCGTCAGTCATGAGGCTGGTACGTGTTAAGGCCGGCGAAATTCATGAGGCTGATATGTGTTAATACTGGTGTCATTCATGAGGTTGGTATGTGTTAAGACCGGTGTCATTCATGAGGCTCGTATGTGTTAAGGCCGTTGGCATTGATCATGTTGGTAAATGCATGAGGTTGGTATGAGCTAAGGTCGTTGGCATTCATGAGGCTGGTATGGTTAAGGCCGTTGGCATTCATGAGGCTGGTATGTGTTAAGGCCGTCGGCATTGATCATGTTGGTAAATGCTTGAGGTTGGTATGAGCTAAGGTCGTTGGCATTCATGAGGCTGGTATGTGTTAAGGCCGTTGGCATTCATGAGGCCGGTATGTGTTAAGGCCGTTGGCATTCATGGGGCTGGTATGTGTTAAGGCCGTTGACATTGATCATGTTGGTAAATGCATGAGGTTGGTATGTGCTAAGGTCATTTCCATTTATGTGGCTGGTATGGGTTAAGACCGGTGCTATCCATAAGGCTGGTATATATGCGCTAAGGCCGTTGTCATTCATGAGGCTGGTACGTGCATGAGGCTGGTATGTGTTAAAGCCGGTGCTATCCATAAGGCTGGTATGTGTTGAGGCCGGTGCCATTCATGAGGCTAGTACGTGCATGAGGCTGGTATGTGTTAAAGCCGGTGCTATCCATAAGGCTGGTATGTGTTGAGGCCGGTGCCATTCATGAGGCTGGTACGTGCATGAGGCTGGTATGTGTTAAAGCCGGTGCTATCCATAAGGCTGGTATGTGTTAAGGCCGGTGTCATTCATGAGGCTGGTATGTGTTGAGGCAGGCGCTATTCATGAGGCTGGTATGTGTTAAGGCCGGTGCCATTCAGGAGGCTGGTATATGTGAAGGCCGGTGCCACTCATGAGGCTGGTATGTGTTGAGGCCGGTGCCATTCATAAGGCTGGTATGTGTTAAGGCCGGTGCCAATCATGAGGCTGGTATGTGTTAAGGCCGGTGCCATTCATGAGGCTGGTATGTGTTAAGGCCGGTGCCATTCAAAAGGCTGGTATGTGTTGAGGCCGGTGTTATTCAAAACGCTGGTAGGTGTTATGGTGGCTGTCAAATCAACACGCCCTCCGTTAAACGGTCTCACAAAGACCTCAAGGTCAGCCCACAAACATTTAATGAACACATTCCTCCATGACGTTTCAAGTGGCAATTGATTTCTTTTCCACCGTCGCATAAAGCATGACCACAGGGAGGTAAACATATTATTCCAATACAACATTGGAGACCAGTAGAAAGGGTGGGCTAATCTGCAGAAAAAAAGACAGTCCAAGTGCCCTTGAGTAGCTAGGTGCTGGGGCCCTCTGGTGCCGGTGATTGACAAGAAAAGCTGCTCATTGAAGGTAACCTCGGTCAACGCTAGGGAATAAACAGCCTAAAAAATAACCCGGTGAAACCTAATGGCATTCGTTGACAGTCCTAAACAAAATCTGTTCTGCTGGAAGAGGTCAGTCTTTGAAGTTTTAAATGCGTATATGTTTCAGATATTGTCCAATGAAACAGACCATCACAATAAGTCTGAACCGCAAATTTAACTGTTTCAATAATTCTAATGCCTTGCAGCATACTCTATTTTTCACTCACTTCGCGTTACAATCATTCGGCTCTTACGATTTATAATTTTCGTGTACAAATAATCTTTCGGCTTGAATTTTTTACTTTCGAGGACAATAGATGTCTGAAGATTGGGTGTCTTCTCTATTGATTCATCATCAATCATCGACTCATCCTCAGCAGCATGGAAACCCTAAATGTTCCAAACGAAAAAAAAATACAACACGCAACAGCAAACCAAGTTTTCAGCAAAGTTGTATCCTAGATTAAGCAAAGAAGTTTAAGATGTACAATAGAAAACATTTTCTTCCATTTCCAATGTCGAATTTGATGTGTTTTCCTACATACTGCAACGATGTGTCAGTGGTGTCATCAGGCATATTGTATAGAGAGACGGGTACAAGCGTATGGGGGTGCACAAAAAGGACATCCACCTGCTTTTACGAGTTTCCATGCCCTCTTCATGTCTATATTTATCCGCCAACATCCTCATTCCCTGTCCTTTATCCTCTCCACCTTAGTCTCCTCACTACCATCAGGTCTGTGACGAAGACTGGCCCGGCTTCAGTGGCAATGCTCATGGACATGTCCTAGATCCTGCTTCCGTTTTTGCAACGGTTCATTCTTCGGTACGCTTTTTGTCCATGTTTTTACTACCTCTCTGCCCTACTAGACCGTTTGGAAAGCAACCGAAAAGCAGTTTTTTTTACGTTTTTTTTTTAGTTTTTTTCGAGTGGCTTTTCTTGACAGCAGTGAATTTGCCCTTGCAATATATCCGGGCCAGTTTTTTTTATTTCCTTTGGTTTTTGTTCGGAATTAGAATGAACAGATGCCTTCCTGAACTTGTTTAGCAATGCATTTGAAATGCATGCAGCATTTTTAATGCGCCCCTATTATATAAGAACAAATTTTTTTGATTATTGGAATAGGCACAGTTTCAAATATTCAAATGAACCGTTCAAAACAGTCGTAAACGTATGTGTGTACATTGTCACTTATTTTTTAATATTCCATGCGAAAGATGAGTTTAAAAAGTCATCCTAGTTCTACATAATCAGTTTGCAGATAATATTCTGTGCATCCCTTTGGAATTTTTGTTGATGTTACAATGGTATTTTTACCTGCAGAAATGTGCATATGACCCGCTCTCAACTCAGGCTTTAATTCTTTTCGAAATAAACGGTTATCGTTTGCTTTTATTTCGGGAGCACATTTTTGCACTCATAAGCACATTCATTTATATGAGCGGTAACTATTCCTTAGCTCCGACTCCAGTGGGCAACGGATAATGAAATATCAGGTTTTGGGAATAATATTTAGAAGCAAACTCAGTATAGGATTGCCAGTTTGTCAGCCTGTAGGTTTGCAAGTTTGTGAGTCTGCACGTTTGTATGTTTGAAAGTATGTCCGTTTGTAGGAATGAAGATATGGAAATGTGTAAGTCTGCACATTTGTATGTTTGTGTGTTTGCAAGTTTGTAATCTTGGATGTTTGTAAGCTCGTAAGTTTATAAGCTAGTACGTTTGTAAGTTTGTAGGTTTGTAAGTTTGTAAGTTTGTAAGTTTGTAAGTTTGAAATTTTGTAAGTTTGTAAGTTTGTAAGTTTGTAGGTTTGTAAGCTTGTAGGTTTGTAAGTTTGTAAGTTTGTAGGTTTGTAAGTTTGTAAGTTTGTAAGTTTGTAAGTTTGTAAGTTTGTAGGTTTGTAAGTTTGTAAGTTTGTAAAATTGTAAGTTAGTAAGTTTGTAAATTTGTAAGTTTGTAAGTTTGTAAGTTTGTAAGTTTGTAAGTTTGTAAGTTTGTAAGTTTGTAAGTTTATATGTTTGTAAGTTTGTAAGTTTGTAAGTTTGTAAGTTTGTGAGTTTGTAAGTTTGTAAGTTTGTAAGTTTGTAAGTTTGTGGGTTTCTAGGTTTGTAAGTTTGAGGATTTGTCAATTTGTAAGTTTATAGCTTTGTAAGTTTGAAAGTTTGTAGGTCTACATATATGTAAGTTTGTGAACCTGTAAATTTGTGAGTTTGCATGTTTGTGAATTTGTAAATTTGTATGTTTGATAGTTTGGAAATTTGAACATTTGTAAGTTTGTGAGTTTGTCGGTTTGTAAGAATGAAGATAGGTAAGCTTATGTGTTTGAAAGTTTGTACGTTTGTAAGTTTGTCGTTTGTAAGTTTGTAAGCTCGTAGGAGTTTGTTAATTTGCAAATTTGTGATTTTGTAAGTTTGTAAGTTTGACAGTTTGAAAGTTTGTAAGTTTGACAGTTTGAAAGTTTGTAAGTTTGAAAGTTTGTAAGTTTGTAAGTTTGAAAGTTTGTAAGTTTGTAGGTATGTAGTTTGTAAGTTTGTAAAACTGAGAGTTTGCGAGTATGCAAATTTTTAAATATGTAGGATTAAGTTTGTAAGTTCGTAAATTTGAAGTTTATGAGTTTGTAAGATTGTAAGATTGTTGTAAGCTTGAAAGTTTGTAAGTTTGTAATTTTGAAAGTATGTATGATTGTAAGTTTGAAGGTTTGTGAAATTGTAACTTAGTAACTTGTAACTCTGAAGCTTGTAGGTTTAAAAGTTTAACAAGTTTGTGAGTTTAAAGTTTGTAGGTTTGCAAGTTTGTAAGTTTGTAAGTTTGTAAGTTTGTAAGTTTGTAAGTTTGTAAGTTTGTAAGTTTGTAAGTTTGTAAGTTTGTAAGTTAGTAAGTTTGTAAGTTTGTAAGTTTGCAAGTGTGTAAGTTTGTAGGGTGTAAGTTTGTACGTTTGTGAGTTTGTAATTTTGTAATTTTGTAATTTTGAAATTTGTAAGTTTGTGAGTTTGTAAATTTGTAAGTTTGTAAGTTTTGTAAGTTTGTGAATTTGTAGGTTTGTAAAATGTCAAGTTTGTAAGTTCGTAAGTTTGTGAGTTTGTTGATAAGTAAGTTGGAAAAATGCTATGTTGTAAGTTTGTAAGTTTGTAAGTTTGTAAGTTTGTAAGTTTGCAAGTTTGTGAGTCTGCAAATTTGTAAGTTTGTAGGTTCAAGTTTGTAAGTTTGTAAACTTGCAAGTTTGCTAGTTTGTAAGTTTCTAGGTTTTTAAGTTTGTAAGCTTGCAAGTTTGTAAGTTTGTAAGTTTGTAAGTTTGTAAGTTTGTAAGTTTGTAAGTTTGTAAGTTTGTAAGTTTGTAAGTTTGTAAGTTTGTTAGTTTGTTAGTTTGTAAGTTTGTAAGTCTGTAAGTTTGTAAGTTTTCAAGTTTGTAAGTTTGTAAGTTTGTAAGTTTGTAAGTTTGTAGGATAGTAAGTTTGTAAGTTTGTATGTTTGTGATTTTGTTGATATGTAAGTTTGAAGGCTTGTACGTTTGTAGTTTTTAAGTTTGTATGTTTGCAAGTTTGTGAGTCGGCAAGTTTGTATGTTTGTAGGTTTAAGTTTGTAAGATTGTAAGTTTGTAAGTTTGTAAGTTTGTAAGTTTGTAAGTTGGTAAGTTTGTAAGTTTGTAAGTTTGTTAGTTTGTTAGTTTGTAAGTTTGTAAGTTCATACGTTAGTAAGTTTGTAAGTTTGTAATTTTGTACGTTTGTAAGTTTGTAAGTTTGTAAGTTTGTAAGTTTGTAAGTTTGTAAGTTGTCAAGTTTGTAAGTTTGTGCGTTCGTAAGTTTGTAAGATTGTAAGTTTGTAAGTTTGTAAGTTTGTAAGTTTGTAAGTTTGTAAGTTTGAAAGTTTGTAAGTTTGTAAGTTGTAAGTTTGCAAGTTTGTAAGTTCGTAAGATTGTAAGTTGATAAGTTTATAAGACAATACGTTAGAAAGTTTGTAAGTTCGTAAGTTTATAAATTTGTAAGTTTGTAGGTTTGTAAGTTTGTAAGTTTGTAAGTTTGTAAGGTTGTAAGCTAGTAAGTTTGAAGTTTGTAAGTTTGTAAATTCGTAAATTTGTAAGTTTGTAGGTTTGTAAGTTTGTAAGTTTGTAAGTTAGTACGTTTGTAAGTTTGTAAAGTTGTAAGTTTGTAAGTTTGCAAGGTCGTAAGTTTGTAAGATTGCAAGTTTGTAAGATTGTAAGTTTGTTGGTTCGTAAGTTTGTAAGTTTGTAAGTTGCTAAGTTTTTGAGTACGTTAGTTCGTAAAATTGTAAGCTTGTAAGTTTGTAAGTTTGTAAGTTTTCAAGTTTGTAAGTTTGTAAGTTTGTAAGTTTGTAAGTTTGTAAGTTTGTAAGTTTGTAAATTTGTAAGTTTGTAAGTTTGTAAATTTGTAAGTTTGTAAATTTGTAAGATTATAAGTTTGTAAGTTTGTAAGTTTGTAAGTTTGTAAGTTTGTAAGTTTGTAAGTTTTAAAGTTTTAAAGTTTGTAAGTTTGTAAGTCTGTAGGATAGTAATTTTGTAAGTTTGTAAGTTTGTGATTTTGTTGATATGTAAGTTTGAAAGTTTGTACGTTTGTAGTTTGTAAGTTGGTATGTTTGCAAGTTTGCGAGTCTGCAAATTTGTATGTTGTAGGTTTAAGTTTGTAAGTTTGTAAGTTTGTAAGTTTGTAAGTTTGTAAGTTTGTTAGTTTGTAAGTTTGTAAGTTTGTTAGCTTGTTAGTTTGTAAACTTGTATGTTTGTAACTTTGTAAGTTTTCAAGTTTGTAAGTTTGTAAATTGGTAAGTTATTAAATTGGAAAGTTTCTAAGTTTGTAAGTTCATACGTTTGTAAGTTTGTAATTTTAACGTTTGTAAGTTTGTAAGTTTGTAAGTTTGTAAGTTGACAAGTTTGTGTAAGTTTGTAAGTTTGTAAGTTTGTAAGATTGTAAGTTTGTAAGTTTGTAAGTTTGTAAGTTTGTAAGTTTGTAAGTTCGTTAGATTGTAAGTTGGTAAGTTTATAAGACAATACGTTAGAAAGTTTGTATATTCGTAAGTTTATAAATTTGTAAGTTAGTAGGTTTGTAAGTTTGTAAGTTTGTAAGGTTGTAAGTTAGTCGTTTGAAGTTTGCAAGTTTGTAAATTCGTAAGTTTGTAAGTTTGTAAGTTTGTAAGTTTGTACGTTTGTAAGTTTGTAAAGTTGTGAGTTTGTAGGTTTGCAAGTTTGTAAGTTTGTATGATTTCAAAATTTGTATGATTGTAAGTTTGGTAGCTCGTAGGCTTGTAAGTTTGTAAGTTTGTAATTTTCTAAGTACGTTAGTTTGTAAAATTGTAAGCTTGTAAGTTCGTAAGTTTGTAAGTTTGTGAGTTTGTAAGTCTGTATGTTTGTAAGTTTGTAAGTTTGTAAGTTTGTAAGATTGTAAGTTTTCAATGTGTTAAGTTTGTAAATTTGTAAAATTGTACTTTTGTAAGTTTGTATGTTTGTAAATGTGTAAATCTTTACGTTTGTAATTTTGTATGTTTGTAAATGTATAAGTTTGAACGTTTGTGAGATTGTATGCTTATGAGCATGTAACCTGTTAGTCTGCAACCTGTAAGTCTGTGAGTTGGTCAATCTGTAAGTTTGCCAGCTGTGTAATAATTGCTGAATAAATATAATATGGAGCATGCATATCCGAATTAGTTCAATATTTTTCTGCGACAGAAACTGTTTCTAAACATTCTGTATGACGGTGTTTAGTATTTTATGATACTGATCGAGTTGGTATCCCAATAATTATAATGTAGAAAAGGGATATATTAATAATAATAATATTGTTGCATACAACAGGTTGTGGGGTGTCGGCCTTATAAAGCAGAATAATATTTCATATTAGGCACTTGTAATGAAGACATGGGGGTTCCTATAGCAAGCTCAATTTTTTTCCCAGATTATCAGGCCCAATATTTACCCAAATCCCAACAACTCCCGTAATGAAAATATTAGAAAACATTCCTTAGCAATATTTATTTGTAGATCCAACGTTGGAAGCAACAATTTGACCAACCTAACAGCTTCGTCACAAAATTCAACAATCCTGTAATTGGATATCATGTTTGCTTATACATTGTTTCACATCAAACAATAGTTCTAAGTGTTGCAGCACTATTTCATGCTTGTATACACATCAATGTTTCACATCAAACAACAGTTCTAAGAGTTGCAGCACTATTTCATGCTTGTATACACATCAATGTTTCACATCAAACAATAGTTCTAAGAATTGCAGCACTATTTCATGCTTGTATACACATCAATGTTTCACATCAAACAATAGTTCTAAGAGTTGCAGCACTATTTCATGCTTGTATACACATCAATGTTTCACATCAAACAATAGTTCTAAGAATTGCAGCACTATTTCATGCTTGTATACACATCAATGTTTCACATCAAACAATAGTTCTAAGAATTGCAGCACTATTTCATGCTTGTATACACATCAATGTTTCACATCAAACAATTTCATGTTTGTATGCACATCAATGTTCCCAAACAAATTATAATTCAAAGAGTTGCAGCACTGGAAATTTCAGAAATATCGAATGTCCTTCTCGCCTGCGTCTTTAGAAGCGTCTCTCATCATTTTGAAAATTAGCAAACATTCTTCGTAAAAAATTTGCCAGTTTAATTGTTATATCCAACAAAGCTGCATGTGAACCTTTAAGTAATGTTAATTCTACATCATTAATTAATTCATGGAAACATAACCAATTATTTCATAATTGCCGTGTATATACGACGTTTATGGACTTCTATAAGGCGCACACAAAGGAACAACCATTACAGACAGAACCGCGAACGATGAAAATGCTAGCCAAGCGGAATGCTACCACCGTGTATCATCTTCGTATTATCTGTGCACGGTGTGAATCTTCCACCACTTCTGAGGACATTTGGGTAAGATGCGTCAGGAGGAGACCCTTGCAACCTTGACATTAAGTGACATCTCTGGATGGTATAAAAAATAGATAAGTAAGACAACTTAGTTC
>SDVV010028736.1:0-11915 GCA_016164225.1 Gammarus roeselii
ATATATACATTTATGTAAACAGCGATACCTCCTGCCCCTGTGTAAATTTTCCTCGTCTGTAAATCTTTTTAATTTAAAGCAAAAAACAAGGATTTGGCCTTTGATGACTTTGACATCGAAAGCGATCATGTAGATGCGAACGCAGGCCGAAAACACGTTCTAGGCTACATTGTAAATAAATTCAGCTCCAAGTATCCATTCCTAGAAGGGAAGTCGGATGATGTTCAGGATGGCTGGTATCATGAAACGTATGCATGCAGACTTTACCAAAAAAATTGATTGTGTTAATGACAGTTTCTTTGAATTTTATGGAGATTCTTTGATTGAGGTAACCAATATCGTCGAAAATATGATACCAAAAGGTTTAACGTTTATTAAAGAAAAACCTTCTGAGGTTGTAGAATTTCATATTTGTTTCCGATTGCATTTCAGAATTAGAAATTTGAATAGGAAGCTGTGGTGCGATAAAATCAGCAAAATTCGCCAATATAATTCAAAAATAAGAAAACTAGTCTGGTGGTAGTTATAGACACTAGGCTTGGATTAGGGTCCAATAACCACTGCGAGTATGGACAAGGATTTTGTCGCGGTAACCGTGCTAATCAAAAGTGATGAAGTGACACTTTCTATTACGTGACTTACTGTTGCTACATTTTATGTGTGGAGCACATTTCTTTCAAATATTGTTTTGTCTATAGAGTCGCGCCTTGGTAAATGGATTCGTCGCCCTCATCTGTATGAACAGTAGAATTGTTAGTTTTTCGTTAAATGTATCTGTAATATATTACAAACAAACGGTACTGGTAATTACAAATCAATTAGCTTTTGTCATACACACGTGATGCGGCACTCGGGGTGGATGGATTCTTATTCATGTTATAAATCATTATCACTTTTAACTGTATTTATTATTTCTTCTTTCAGTGGTTTTATTATTTATGTGTAATTTTTTCATGGTGATCAAGTTTGTATTCGTTGAAACATGTTCCGGTAGACGCCCGCAGGGGCCCTAGGTTGTACTGTGGGGGAGGGGGGGGGGGTTAGTCTAGTCGAATCTACGGAGGTAGAATTTGCACTCTCGCGGGTGCATAATGAATGTTCGAGCACAGCTAGGCGTTTCGGTGACTAAGTGGTGAAGTGATGTTAATTTTGATCTTGGAGTGCGAAGGTCTTTTAAGGCATGTCATGACATGTTCAGGGAGATAACGATGCGAGGTGAGGCACGTCGAGGTAAGTGCCGCAGAAGGGTCCACTTGGGCTCTTCTGAGGCCCTCTTGCGATCCTTTGGGACCGCCTCGACACACTTTGGGGCCCTCTTGATACCCTTCGGAGTCTTGGACACCTCTGCTCCCTCCACACGCTGCGAAACCTACTCACGGGAACAATCTACATACGAAATGCTCGAGAAGGAAAATTACTTTTCCAGCCAACGATGTATTTGCGCAGAGGAAGAGAAGCGAGTCAATGCAGGTCAAGGCATAAAGAGATGAGTTGAGGCAAGTCGACTTGGCCGGGCGCGAGTAGAGAAGAGTAGAGGCATGCCGACAAGGGCTGAGACGAGGGGACGCATGGGACTTCGGGACTCCCATGGGCTCATTCGGGACCCGAATTACCTCGGCCCTCCCCCCTTCACTCCCCACGCTTCAAAACCTATGCCCTAAAACAATGTTCGTGTGTGATCTCAATAATATGAAAAATTCTTCCAACCCAAGATGAACTTGCGCGGAGAGGAAGAGCCACGTCGAGGCTGGTCAAGGCGTGTCGAGACAATTCGAGTTGCGCGACGGCGAGTCGAAAAGAATTGAGATGAATTTAGCCTGGCCGAGACGAAGGGTCCCAATGGTGTCGGGAGCTGAGGGACTTGACGGACCCTTCAGGAATCCTCTTGGGACATTTTGGGACCCCTCTGAGATCCCCTAGAGCCCGAGGGGCATTTGCTCCTTCCCTTCTTTCCTTTATTTTTTTTCCCTTTCTTTTTCACGTTGCGGAAACCTGTTCGGTGATTAGCCGTCTTAGTCTGTGTGCGCGTAGCTGTAAACATTGTATTTGTTGAGTATTCAAATTGGCTTAATTTCTATTACTCTGAGCCTTGTAGTTTGTCAGAGTATTGAAATTAACCTAATCCGTGTAGCTGCAAACCTTATATTCTGTTCGAGCATACTACCTGTACGTACTAGCGTGCGAACATACAACAATTGGAAGAATCTATCATCTTAGTGCCCCACGGCAAGCTTGCGATGACTCACGTCTGGGTTCCCGTGTAAATGAGCCCATAGTTTACAAGTGTGTTTACAAGTGTATGAAGACAACAATAGACCTTTTGGCCCAAACTGGGTTGCCTTTTATTAGAAGAAGGTAAGTTCTGAAGTAGAACGACTAAGATAGCGTATTTTGTCGGTGTATTTTCTGTTTTAATAGATCGAGAAAGGGAAAGTTTGTTGAAGGGAATAACATTTAACAATGATTCTTGAAACAACTCAAATAAGCACCTGAAGATAAGCCACCGACCAGATCAACACCCACGGTGTTGATCTGAGATTGTACAGTTTCATTCCTCGAACACCGAATAAGAACGAGCAGGTACCAATGCCGGGCACCTTATTTACCGTGCCAGTGCCAGTGCCTGGCACTAATTTAACCGTATGGTGTCAATGCCGAACACCATTTTTCACGAATATACTGGTGAAAGTGCTATAGATGGGAGCTATTTAGCGGCGATTTTGGTAGAATTTATCGAGCCGTGATTTAAACGTTTCGATTGTATCGCTGTTCACAACTTCCACGGGAAGTCGGTTCCAATCTTCGACAACCCTATACGTGAAGAAATTAAGCGTGATATCGAGTGTAAAACGTTTGACAACAATTTTGTATCCGTTATTCCTGGTCACTCCGTTCGCATCTAAAGTGAAAAGGCTTGCTCGCTCGACGTTTTCCTTACCTTTCATAATCTTCCACACTTCGATCATGTCACCTTTGACTCTACGTTTCTCTAGCGAATAAAGGTTGAGTTCGCGCAGTCTATCTTCGTACGATTTATTGCGCAGCGAAGGGATTAGTTTGGTAGCTCAACGTTGGACCTTCTCTTATTTAATAATGTATTTTCTGAGATATGGGGACCAGAATTGGACGGAATACTCAAGGTGCGGTCTAACAAAGGCAGTGTATAACTTGCGAATACTATTTCTGCTCTTGTACGAGATTGTGCAGGATATCATGCCTAACATTTTTTGGCCTTTTTTGTCTGCATCGTTACATTGCTTGGTGCTTTTCAAGTCGTTACCAATTATGACACCTAGATCTCTCTCTTCGGTGACGGGCATCAGTTTGTTTCCGGACATTGAATATTCGTGTTTAGGTTTTTGGTGACCAATGTGCATAACTTTACACTTGTCGATATTGAATTTCATTTGCCACTTTTATGACCATTCAATAATTTTGTTCAAGTCTGATTGGATCTGCTCGCACTCGATTTTGGTTTGCACTTTTCCTCCTAGCTTCGTATCGTCTGCAAACTTACTAATGTTCGAGAGTACGTTGCTGTCGAGATCGTTTATGAATATTATGAGGAGAACTGGTCCTAACACAGATCCTTGGGGCACGCCGCTTGTAACTTTACCACAATTGGAGGAAGCTCCATCAAGTACGACTCACTGCCGTCTGTCCGTGAGCCAGCATTTTATCCAGTTATTGAGTTCACCTCGAATGCCTATGCTGTGCAATTTACTAACCAAGCGTTTGTGAGGAATTTTGTCGAAATTCTTTTGAAAGTCAAGGTAAATGATGTCGATCGGAGATTTCGCGTCGTGAAATTCAATTATATTCTTGAAAAAAAGCAGCAGGTTAGTAAGACATGAACGATTGCGTCTGAAGCCATGCTGAGAGTTAACTATTAACTGATTTAATTCTAAGAATTCTGTAATTTTATCCGTGATCAAACTTTCCATCAATTTGCCTACGACTGAAGTGAGACTTATTGGACGGTAATTTTCGGGACACTTCTTGTCCCCTTCTTTGAAAATTGGGGTGACGTTGGCCTCTTTCCATTGAGAGGGGCAGGTGCCATTTGTGAGAGACTGGGTGAAAATGTTTGCTAGATGTTCGGCAATTTCGTTCCTAGTCTCTTTCAGTATTCTGGGATGAACTTGGTCTGAACCGGGAGATTTTCTAACTTTCAATTTTTCTATATATTCAATAACTTCGGCAGGGGTAAAGTTCACTGTGCTGAGGGCTTCGATTTATCTTTGCGCTATGGTATCCTCAGGGCTAGGAATATCCGCATTCTCTAACGAAAATACAGAACAGAAAAATTGGTTAAGAAGGACGCTCATTTTAGTGTCGTCAGTTTATAGCTCCCCGATATCATTTTCAAGAGGGCCAATTACAGATCTCGAGTTTTTTTGCTTGATATATAACTGAAAAATTGTTTCGGATTAGTTTTGGCGTTGGTCGCAATTTCATTTTCGTAATATTTTTTCTTACGTTTTTGGACCGTCTTAAAATCCGTCTGCTGATTTTGTACTCAATTTTTTGCAGCATCGTCTTGTGGGGGTTTCTGTTTATTCAAGTGCTCTTCTTTCTTTTGCGATTGAAGACGCTGCAATTCTTCTTTAAAGTACTTAGGCTGATTGACTGCTGTTCGCCTGTTTTTGCGAGGGACATGGTCATTTTCAATATTTTGAAGTGCACTCAAAAAATAGTTTAGCGATTGATTGACATCTTGTCCGAGGGTTATATCTGCGGACGCCATTGCCTCTCTTAAGCTATCAAAGTTTGCTAATCTAAAGTTAGGGATTTTCTTGCAGTTAGTTGACGTTATCAACTTGAGCTCAATCATAAAACGAATACAGTTGTGGTCCCTATTTCCGAGGGGTTCGCCCACATCGACGTTCGTGACATGAGAGTCGCTTGCACTGAATATAAGATCAAGAATATTGCTACCTCTTGTAGGTGTCTTTACCATTTGGGTCATAAACTTATCGTCAGCAAAATCAATCCGGCGTTGGCCAGTGGCCGTACATTCTTCTGTTACCCAATCGATGTCGGGAATATTGAAGTCTCCAAGTACTATACTGTTTTGTGTTCTGACCACATCGACGAGGGTGTTGTAAAGATCGATATCATCTGCGATGTTGCTCTTGGGAGGACGATAAACTAGTGTTATTCGACACTTTGTATGTTAATGGGGACTTCGATTATTTGTAGAGTATTTTTTACGAGAAACAATACTCCTCCACCCTCACGGCCTAGTCTATCTTTGTGAAATAGGGAAAACCCCGGGAGTGTGAATTCACCCAGATAATTTCTGGTGCTTGATTTCATCCACGATTCTGTGATGGCTATTAAGTCGATCTCATCGTTAATTGCGAGGATTCCCAATTCGTCCATTTCGTCTCGGAGACTTCTAGCGTTTACATAGTAACATTTGAGAGTATTTTGACTCGAAATTCTGCCAGAAACTCTTCGGCTGCGGTCGCTGCGGTCGGGGGCTGCTGTGTTACTTAGATGGACTTTTTTGTTAGTAGTGAAACTGTTTTTGTTGGTTGTTCCTCTATCGCTACTGCAGGGTCCGTGATTGCTAATCGCTCTGGCGGCGGCTGTTGACTCATTTCGTTGGGCAGTAACGGCTGAGTCTTGTGTTTGGCGTCGATAAAGTTTTTTTATTTAATTTCGATGACAAGGCCAGCACTGATATTCTGAAGGATGCTTTAGAGGGTATCAAGCCCAGACGTGTTCATGCGTGCCTTGTTGGTGATTCTATCGAATTCATAGTTTTTGAGGTTGATCATCGTTTCCCAATGGTCCGAGAATTAGATTTGTTGTGCTTTGCAAAACGATGCTATGCGATTGTTTAGAAATATCATCTTGCTCAATTTGTATCTACCTTGGTTTGGATGGAGCAGGATGCCAGTGACATGGATGTTCGAGTGCAATCTTTTGACGTTTGTTAGCATGGTTCTATACCTTACCCATGCTTCTTCAGTCTGCGCCATCACGTCTTTTGCCCCGACTTGTAGTATGATTGATTTGGAAGAAGGTATGTTTTCCTTTTTGATTATTCCTTCAATATCGTCAATTTTCAAGTCTGGATCACCGAGTATTTGTAGTTGGACTCTTTCTTTTCGCTGATTTGGTTTGATGGAGCTGACATTGTAGTCGCCAATCACGATAATTTCCTCGGGAATTTGAGAGTCCATTTCATCGGGCAACACATCGAAACGGTTACTTGTATCAGTTCGGGTGTGGCGGGACTGTCGCCCGACCAGTGATGCTTTGCCACTGACTGCCTGCCGCCTGTTTACTACAGTTGTGTAGAGTGTCTTAGCACTGTTGACCTTATTTTCTATCGATTTGATACGGTTGTTGGTCTCTGAGTCTAGAGCTGTAAGTTTCTTTGCCAGTTCCGAGTCTAAGTGCACTTGGAGTTCATTTACCCGATGCAGGGTAGTTTTGGCAATCTCTTTTGTTGCTTCTATTTCGCTATTTATCACATCTTGGAGTTCGCCAAATTGTTTCTGCATGCTTTTCAGTTCTAATTCAACAGCTAGCAGCCTTGTATCGGCGTTAACTGCATCTGCGTTGGGTGGGCCACCAGAAGCATGAGTTAACTGTGCTTTCAGTTGTTTAATCTCTTCGGCATGTTGACAGAATTTACAGCTCGCTATTTTGCACTCTCCGTTTGAAGGCGTATTACGCGTTTGCAAATAAGAGCTACCACCATACATTAGTTCGGGAGTGTACGATTGACGGCAGGTTACACATTCTAGTTTCATCGCACGAGTCATCTTGAACTTGTTGAGTGAGCAGCTACAAACCGCGAACTTAAAGACAAAGTGCTATGTTCTTTATCTTTGTAAACAGCAGATATGTGAATAATAGGTTTAACTGGTTTCTTGTAGATAACAGATATGAATGTACTACCTAAAATTAGATACGGGGTGTGACGATTATATCGACGATTCGAAAGCGGAATTTAAACGGAATTCAAACATGTGGGTTGTGACGGTTGTATAGACGATTCGAAAACGGAATTAAAACGGGTTTAATACAAATGCGAGTGAGTTGAATGGCCGTTATCGTCGGATGCACTTTAGAACGAAATTAAATCGGACACAATACATGCGGGTTGTGGTTCTGTTACAAAGAGCCGGCCAGATTTGAGAGTGTTGACATTTGGAATCCTAATAACATCTTAAATACTATTTTAGACAGACAGGTAACACATGCGCAGCTAAAATATGAGATAAACAAACTAGAGCAGCATCCTAATAGTGCTGCATCTTAACAGAGGTATCCTAACAGGGCGGAATTACGTTTTCAAGTTATACTTATGCAGAGGTATCCCAACAGTGCGGAAATACGTTTTTCAATTATAATTATGCTGCTAAATGTTCACATTCCGTACGCTCATACACTCAATTACATTGATAAAGTACAGTCTGGTAATACAGCGGAAATAAAGATATAATGAGTAAAGATAGAAATCGAGCTTATAGAATACTAATGACATAGTTTAAAAATCGAGCTACTATGCCACCAATAACACGGGTTAGAAATTTAGATGATAGAACACTAATAACACTGGTTTGAAATCGTGCTAATGGAACACTTATAACACTGGTTGGAAATCGTCCTAATGGAACACCAATAACACTGGTTTGCAATCGTGCTAATGGAACACCAATAACACTGGTTTGAAATCGTGCTAATGGAACATCGATAACACTGGCTTGAAATCGTGCTAATGGAACACCAATAACACTGGTTAGAAATCATGCTAATGGATCACCAAAAACACTGGTTAGAAATCGTGCTAATGGAACACCAACAACACTGGTTTGAAATCGTGCTAATGGAACACCAATAACACTGGTTTAAAATCGTGCTAATGGAACACCAACAACACTGGTTGGAAATCGTGGTAATGGAACACCAAAAACACTGATTAGAAATCGTGCTAATGGAACACCAACAACACTGGTTTGAAATCGTGCTAATGGAACACTAATAACACTGGTTTGAAATCGTGCTAATGGAACACCAACAACACTGGTTTGAAATCGTGCTAATGGAACACCAATAACACAGGTTTGAAATCGTGCTAATGGAACACCAATAACACTGGTTTGCAATCGTGCTAATGGAACACCAATAACACTGGTTTTGACAGGGTGGAAAAGGATTTTTTTTTCAGATGTTAGTTAGACAGAATAGGCCGCTTGTGGGATTAGTTCCTAGTCATTACAATATCCAGTACGTTAGTCTGAAGGTGCAGACGGAGTAGGTTACTTGAGGGACTGTTCCTGATCATCACAACATCAACACGAGAGTTTCACCTAACAATCAGAATACGCACTCTATTAGCACAATAGTCGATATTGTCAATACATGCTAATAAAATAAAGGAAAGTACTTTTCGAGTGTGCAGCGACGAGTACATACACGTAGACACGCACCGAAACAAGACCTGTTACTTGAATGAGACGTGTGTTGATGGCACTATGTTCCACAGCGGCGCGATGTCCCTTAACAGCGCTGCGATGTCCCGTAGTAGCGGTATGATGTCCCTCAGCAATGGTCCGATGTCCCGTGGCAGCGGTACGATGTCCCGTAGTAGCGTTATGATGCCCAGTATCAGCGGTGAGGTGTCCCGTAGCAGATGGTATGATGTCCAGCAGCAGCGGTATGGCGTCCCTTACAAAGAGCGAAGTGCGATGAACGCAATGAATTGCGGTGCGGGTGTGATGTGCGGGGTACGCAATGAACTGATGTGTAGAGAGTGGTGTGTGATGAACGCAGTGAACTGATGTGTCAGATGGGGCAGGAAGCGATAGGCTCTTACCGCATTGTTTGCGGTAAGCACTCTTGAGTAGGGGTGAGGTTTTTGGATGTATGGCTTACCGAGGCACCGAGACTCTGCGGTTTGCGCGCTTCTCGATTGTAGATGGGGAAGCCGAGCAGGGGAGGCCAGCAGGGGAAGTTCTACCCTTGCACTGTTTGAATAAAGTAAAGTGGGCCTGATTGTCGCAAACACATAAACACTGTGTTTAGATGTGACCCACACTTCGATGAATAGTCCGAAGAACAGTTTTAAAACGGCCTATTTAGCATTTGCCGTGTGTTATTGTTTAACACAGCAATTGAAGTGAATGAAATGACCTCCTCTATTATATATCAGGCAGAGGAGGACCCCACGACCGTCAACAATGAACTGATAGTGTAATGTAATGATTCGCTACCTCATTTGTCGAGCATTTGTATCCACATGTCACACAAATCACCAAATAATATGATGAAACTTGATGCATCAACATATCTTGTAGTCATTTCCTCCTTGTCTGTTCGTTTTCTAACGCAGTGAAAATTCCATCGTACATCAGGACCGGTCTTTAGTTAGGTTTCTGCTTGCAATTAAATGTACGTGGAATGTAAAGTAGTTGCAGCTTTGGGCGCATGGATTTTTTTTAGCAGAATGTCAAAGTCTCTTTCGTGAATGGAAGGTACATCGAATTGTAAGATTATCTCTTCCTCCGCACGGAGGAAGAAATTTAGATAGCTTGTTTTTATCATCATTAGAAGTGACTTTTCAATGGCTACAGTGGTAGCAATAAACGTCGCGAAACGCAAATTAGTAAAGGAATATAAATAGGGCTTAATAGAGTTACTTTTGGTGGGGCAGGGGTTGGTCGGAGTCAGCGGCGGAAAGCGGCGACGAGACCGGAACAGGTTCGGCGCGTGAGTCAACTAACGGGCGGGAGGGGGGTGGAAGGGGGTTGAAGCGGAAGGGGGTTGGCGCGTAAGGGGAGCGGCGGGCTAGATTGGCAAGGTGTTATGTTCATAAAATTTTTCATTTCATTGTATTTGGATATTTATGGTATTTATACATGTTTCTTCTTCTTTAGATGGTTGTATTGAGATATAATTGGTCACTAACTGTTGCTCGTTATATATATTTATTCGGTTCTGGTAGGGATAGTGTTATAACAAGTTTCCTGAGGGGTAGAGTGTAGGAATCCTCTAGGCACAAAGTTGAGGGTATAATTGACTTATTCGGAAATTGTTTGGTGGGGTTTCTTAGCGATTGGACGCTTAGTACCAGCCAGTCGTTTATTTCATATGTATATAATACCTATGAGTAGTTTGCGAGTTGATGTTTGTATTTTGGGTTGATGTAGCAGCTTTCTTTGAGAATTTATCTACCTCAAAACACACTATCCAGGTTTGAATCAGATACATCGGTGTTCCATTGACGCGGTATCCCAATCGCGAGAGTACCTGAACGATATGGATTTATTGTAAGTAATTATATTGTGTTATATATACAAAGAAATAATCGGTTGATTTATGTTGAATTTGTAGTGTATTTTGGAATTTTGAATAGTTATCTCATACAGTTATAGGATTTGTCTAGGTTATTTTAGGTTTGCATCGTCCATGTATAACACTATTTAAGGCATAATTGGTCAGTTATTGCATCATTCTTCTTATTTTATTATACCATGACTGTTTTAGTATACGTCTTTGAGTTTTGTATGTTCTCTGTATAGTTTACTTCTTCGATGCAAGGTATTGGGTATTTTATACAATATCGGAACATTAGGATATATTACGTTTGTATCTGCAATGTTGAATATTATTTCAGGTAAAATTTAGTTACATTTTATTTTATTTTTTAGTGTTTTATACATCTTTTTACATGCTGGTACAATGTTTGACGTGGTTATTATAGATATAGAAGATCCTATTTGTTACAAACTCGGTCTTGCTGTTAGGTTATTGTATGTTTATTGTAGGACCATACTTCAATGTTTAGGAGTTAGAGGAGTCCCCTAGGCCAGAGCTTCTTGTAATTATGCTTATTTTTTATAAGTAGACCAATTCACTATGTTGGATACCCTAGTGTATTACGATTCTTTATGTGAATTAGAGCAGAGTAGAGAATTAAGTAGTTATTTTATTATTGATGTATGTTTAAGAGGTGTAAGTCCGTATTGCATCTCTGTAAAATTTCTTCATTGAACCCCAGCAAGTGTATAGTGTAACGTTTTATAAGACGATTTACTGATGAAGAGGTCCTGGTGTAGAGGTGGTTTACACTATTTGGTTGTCATTTGGAGTTCGTCCATTTTCAACGGGAATTTTGTAAGTTCTTGTGGACGTCAATCTCAAGTTCCATAGGTTTGTTGGAGATGTTATGCGACAAGCTGCTCATCGTTGTAATGATTTACTTAGGTCGTCCGTGAACCGATGCTCAGCTCTTTTATGACCACACTCATTGAGACTCATATCAGGCCTATTCATAACCACTGTACCTGTGTATAGATTTTTGGTTATGTCCAGGATGTGACTTGCTCGACGTTGTTCAGAGATGATGGACGAAACAGATGCATGGTACGTCTGAGGTATTGTATCATGACCGGGTGTAGCCTCTAAATTTGTTATATATCAGTGGTAATTTGCTAAAAAGCGACCTAGTAAAACATTGCAGAGTTCGTTTGTATGACACAGTGGGCTAGGATTTTTCCTCCTACTAGAGGCAGAACATCAGTAAGGTCGAGGAATTTGTTATAGACTTGAACGGATACCGTAATATTATTATTTGTTATGCATGAACTCAGTGTTATATGTCAGATATTTTCGGTATAGCTGTTATAGTATATGATTCTTTCATGAACCAGATCACCTTAGGAGTTAAACTGCATGATTACTCCTATTTATTACAAGATCTGTAATGTACATCGGCATCATCTATTGATTAACCGTACACCTTCCATATTGGTGTAGGGCTTATGTTCTGAGGTACGGCAGGACACGCCGTATATAATAGTTAATCAATGTTGGTTAGGGTAGAGTAGAGGATCTTATTTAGCTATTTTTTTATAGTTGTTGTTGTATGTTGCGATTGGTTATCATAGGAA
>SDVV010028737.1:0-11914 GCA_016164225.1 Gammarus roeselii
ACGTATATATAAATATATATATATATATATATATATATTTATACAAAAAACATTATTATATCATCTAAATGAAATATTCATTACACGGAAATACTTCCAAATACAATCGAAAGCTGGGGGCCGAAAGCCCACCCGTCTGGCCGCCACGTCAAAATCGGCCGCTGCAGGCCCATCTGACTCCGTCCGTCCGTGAAAATATGGGGCGCAAACTCCCTATACTGAAAATTACTATATTTATCCCTATCTATAAGCCTACACTAATTTGCGTTTAGCAATACTTATAACTACTACCATACCCTAGAGCCTTGCTTGCTTCAAATGAAGCTCTCGCAAAATCAGGGCAGAACAAGATTTTATTGATTCCTCTTCAACGAAGTTGGGCCAGATAAGTTTACCATGCTGCTCGTTGGCCAGAAAGCACACAAAGAAGCCTATGATCGCAGTCCAAATTATTTGCAGCCTAATGCTATTAAAGACCAAGTAAACGAGAACTGTGAGAGTATCAATAAGTCCTCGATTCCTAGAGGACTTACAACAAACCCTATCAGCTCTAGGCAAGCGTTACGGTTCTCGTCTTATCACAAAATGAATTTTTCAGAAGGTAAAAGACCGACTGACTCGGATGATGGCACTTACTTATTAAAATCGTTAACATGAGAAATAAATTGAATTGTCAAACTCTGCCAACTTCGATTAAGAGCTTGTTCCTGGTGGATTACACAATCGGTGTTATTCAGATAAATTCAACCAGAAGAGTATTCTCTACAACACTCATATATACTATGTGTTGCTAAGAACAGTATGCCCGTGATGAAAATAAGTAGCCACATAATTGTCAAAAGCAAAAGCGCTTCAAGTAGAATGGGGCACTATAGTCTAATATTGAACTAATCTGAATCGTATTGCTTCAATTTAACTATCTACGGAGGAAATATGGCATTCTATTATCATAGGCTTAAAAAATACACCGCTTGTCTTGCAGAAACTAACTGCAATGTTCCCATTCCAATGTTTGTGGAGCATACAACTTAAATTTTTCTATTATCTGTATCAAACCATCCCTCCTTTAAAAAGGATTTGCGAGAGGTTATTTTCATCTGAAAGGTTAATTCGTAAAAAAAATAGTTCCGAAGATGTCCGAACATCATCATTCGTGCCAGACGGGCTTGTGCGGAGTAATGACCATTGATACCGCCTGTAAAAAACGATGTCAATGCTAATTTAAGACTAAAAATTATGCATGTTTTTCAATCAAAAATGCCCTCATGAATATGTTCTAATCACCCCTTGTTTCAGTTGAATGCCATTCAATTCCTGAGTATTGCTAATGTCTTGCGATGGCTGTTAATCCTAAACCGATATACTACAACACCTGAGCCTACATTAATAACAACCTTATCTCTTCCACATCTACAAACGTCCTAGCCAACATACGGCGTAACTAAATTAATAAAACGTGTCATGAATATACGTTACAAACCTTGTAACAAATAAGTGAAGAAATCCTTCACTCTTCCCATGAAGTGCGAGGCCAATTCTATTGAAAATCTTATCTGATCTTAACATTGGATAAGCATAAGTTCAAAAATCAGATGTACATGCCAGCCTCCCACAGCAATACAAAAAAAACTAGGTCACATCCAACGTAAGTACCCTGAAAATACCTGAAACCGATATACATAATAAATTCATACAACAATAAAATTGAACAGAACCTCTGAAAACAAAATGATCTCACACTAAAACCTTACAGTGGATGGCGGCCATTCTCTTTCTGAGTCGACTAAAATGAGACCAAAAACTTCCATCAGCACACAATCCTAGCGATCTTAGCTAAGAAGACCTGAAACCGATAGAAGCAACAAACTCGTTCATGAAATAAACAACAAATTAAATGAAAATCATATTGCTACACTAAAACCTTAGTGGGGATGAACATTTTTTTCCTAAGACGAGTAAAATAAGACCAAAAGCCTATATCGACTCACAAACCTTTTGATACTATCTAACACGACAACAACAATCCATATTGAGCCTAAACCTACAATGCTCTATTATTCCTATACGAATATGAATAATCATTCAATTATCCACAAACGTCTAATCCTTTGATCAATAATAACGATTTAAATCTACATTCGGTAACAAATTAGGGAAGAAAAAGATCCACGCTAAATAAATGAAATCAGTACAAAAAATCTAGCAATAACTGAATATAAACAAAAACAGTACCCAATCAATAGCTAATTAAAAACAATGTAATAAATATACCAAATACCAGCAACCTCCACTTTATCTGAACAATCGATATCAATATTAGGTAACAAAATAAGATCGACAGCTGTGGACAAAATATCCAGAGGCGCAACGAAATTCTAGAAAGAGGGCCCTCTACCCCACAACTAAAATCTGAGCTACGATCTAAAGACTAGTCACAACAAATAAACATACGATAAATATACGATAATGATAGGAAACAGACCCACGAGCTCGAGTCCATCAGGAAAACTGATAAGATGTGCTCCACTTAAGAGCCATCAAACCCGTTTCAGAGGAAGCCAGAAAATCACTCAATCCTTTTGCGATGAAGATCGTCAAAAAACAGACGAAGATTTAAGTTTCAATAAAGAATTAAAAGTTATGTACTTTAGCAGGAACAAAACTCGTATAGCTTGTATGATTTTTTCATGGCAGTGTTGGAATTAGTGACACAAAAAATATCCGACTGGGGTGTTATGAGGAACTTGAAAAAAATTAAGATTCGTTTTATATCTCCGAGACTCAAAATTTTGCACTACTTAGACATAAAACATTGAATATTAAGGTAAAGTAATTTTTATATCAACAACTGTACCTTCACCACATTTGATGTCGTTTTAAATGTTCTCGAAATCCCCAGGTATTTATTTCCCGAGTCGATTGGGAAGTTCTCCGATTCATAATTTTTAATCGATTCTTTCAGGAGCGTAACAGAAATAGTGGATTAATTTTTTTAATGAGAAGAAAATTTGATCTCAAGCAGAAAATTTGTTGTGAATGATTCCTAAAAATCGTCTCCAAATTTTGTGAAGTTTTATTTTTAGATGATTATGCAAATAAGAAGGCATCGAAGCAGACACTAGGATGGTCGGAAACCCATTCCTGATATAGTTTTATGAGCAAGTCAACGTAGACAATTCAACGGCTTCTAGTAGATGTAGATATTTTCATCTACCTTTGATATAACATTGCATGTCAAAATCATCCTAATCATAGTTAGGAATGTGTATTTATCTATATTTTTTCATGGGAGGTCAATATCAATACAGTTAATTTTATTTTATTTACCAATAGTGAAATGAAGTCTTCTGTTAAATGACCTTATTTTATTGGTGCTTGATTTCGATATGCCTTCTGGAACAAAAAGAATGAACTTCCTTAGCTTTCCATCAAGGTATTCACGTCATTTCAGACCCAAAGTGTCTCTACTTGCCCCATGTGTGTTTACCTCACTTTTTGTCCAATGGGTCCGGGGTGGTGTATCCTAGCGTGGTGACACTGATTCCATTCTGTTGTGCCCCACAGAGAACCCTCGAGGCACCAATGATCGCTACATGAGGCCTTCGACCAACGGTATCATCGTTTCTACGGGCATCACATCATACGAGAGGCGAGAGGGCTGGACCATGGGCTACAACAGGCTTGCAAGGCTCTCCATGTACGAGCTCGACAGGATACTGAACACCGACCGACGGAGGAGCAAACGCATGCGAGACGCCATGGTCAAAGCAGAGGAGATCATCCGTCGCTGGAGGAGAGAAGGAGGATACGAGCGCAGGCTCCGAGAGGCAGGGTTATTCAGGCTTTCACCGACGCAGCAGGCAGCTGTGGTGGCGTACACCCTCGAATTCCCCAACATGTACAAGGACTTCAACGCCGCGACGCACTGGCTGGAGTCCGCCTATGACTGGGATAACTACGAATACCAAGCACTGTTTGTGTTGATAAACAGGCTCATCGAGGAGTACGGCCACCACTACTACCCGAAAGTGGTTTTCCGAGGTGTGAACAATCAGTTCTCCGCTGTCAGGGGATCGACCATCATGTTCCGAGAGATCACTTCGACGGTTGGGTTTCGCAATGAAGCTGAATTCTTCTGGACCTTTGGTGATATCAACAAGCGTAGCACAATCTTTATCATAACGGTGAGGCAAAGGCTCGACATCTCAGCGCTGTCAGAATTTCCAGATGAGCGGGAGTATCTCCTTCGGTCCCACGAACGCTTCAAAGTGACGGACGTTGTAGAAAAAACTTGGTATCGTGAAATTCACTTGGAAAGTGAAGACATCCATTTGGAGAACTTGTACGGCCGTTCATACAACTACGCCGCCAACGCGGCAAGGAAGATCTCGAGAAAATACGACGACGCTTACCCTCGGCAGAAGTACGAAGACATCTATCCCACACAAACCTACAGCAGGGACAGATACACCAGAAGGTACTAAGAGGCTGCTAAAAAGGATGAGGAAAAATGAAAAGACACTTTTCATCGTATCATGCTGGTTGGAAATCTTACCAATGTTGCTTGTAGTAGGCATGTTCGCCATTGGAATATCGGGGCATCTTCATCATGAAACGCTTTCCCAAGAAACCTTATGCATTTTGGTATAATATTGTAGTTAATTACATTAATTCAGACAAACAACATCTATAAGCTGTTTTGAAGGAGGGTTTCTCATGAAAATGTAATGCACTGTTAACTATTTAAAATTATGTTATATGCACAGCATCCTAGGAAAAATATTTTGTAGAGCATAGCATTGAAGACATCTGCTGAATACATCCTTGCTTACCAATGGTAAAAAATATGAGAAATTGTATATAGATGAAACATCAATAATATATCAGTGGAAACAATTTCTATTAAAGAGGTATGTGCAATTTCCCAGTCAGATGTCGAGTCTGTCATTGGATATGAATCGAGGTAATTCTACAGCATCATCGAACCTCCTTTCGTATGTAGGGAAGTGGGCGGCTAGGCGGCCCATCTTAAATAAGAGCTGAGGCCCGAGGAGATATGATTCGAATATGTGGTAGAGACTCACTCAATTACTCTTAGACGCTCTTGGTATAGGGTTTGGATTATCTGATTCGAGCCGCCACAAATTATATATTCGTCGTCGGGATTTATATTACCGAATTACACACCAAAAGGGCTGCCAGACAAAATAATGCGTTGTATTAAGGGGATGCAACGCTCATTCAGTCGTCCCTTAAGGCTGGTACCGGTACTGGAATTTTCTATTGCTGGATAAGATAAATTTAATTTTTACAGAGCGGATGGGGCAGCCACCTGGCGAACGGATCCAGAACGGTGGACGAGCACAAATAAAGACTTATAAAAAGACTGATGTTCATAGTGTTGTTTAATGTCTTTGACATGAAGGAGGCCTTCGGCTCACAAGTTGAGTGCTGACCGATCACAGCACGCGTCTGGCGGTGGACACGTGCTGGAGTCGAGCTCTGCAAAGTACGAGGCGTGTAGATATACAAATAAAGCTTAAGTTAGGAGTATCCAATTGTGTTCATACTACAAATGCATGTATGATAGTAAGTAAATCAGTCGACGAAGACTCGAATCTGTGGCTTAAGAACAGATAGGGTATCCTATCGTTTTCTTAGCATCACGTCATCTAGTGGCACTTTTTCGTCCCACTGCTTCACCTCATCTGGTGGCATTGGTTTATCCCACCGTTTCACGTCACCTGGTGGCATTGGTTTATCCCACCTTTTCACGTCATCTGGTGGCACTGGTTTGTCCCACCGCGTGCAGTTGTCGGATGCACAAAGCGGCTGGTAAAATTTTGTTTGCGTACGCCTCCAGGTGCTGTCTTGTAAAATTTAGTTTGGGTCAGCCTCCAGATGATGTCTTCACCTAGTATCGATGCCTGGCTAGAGAATGTTTGGTAGGCGCTGGGTTATCTTACCCGCTCTTAAACCCTTGCTGTGTCCATGACGTCACATCGTCGTTCGCGAGCTGTAGTCGAATGAAGCCAAACTCATCACAGTAAACGACCGGCTTACAAAATATTGTCTGTTGAATTAACGGTTTGGCGGTACCTTATTTTGTACCGTCATTAAAGAAACGCCGACTCTCATCAGATTTTTGAATGACCTCTATCTAGACATTTTAGAGTAAAGGAAATACATGAATTCGGTCCTCTTTAGGGATCCTGTCAAACTCGCCAAACTAAATTCACTAATGTAACAAATAGGCCCCCTTCTGTAGGGATAGTCTGGTTAGATCTCTGAAGTGCATCTAACACTTTTCAACACAAGCATTCATAGTAATGGTATCCAGATAAAATAGATAACACGGAATCGTAACGGTAATACAAAATGTGCTCACGGTCCCGAGCGGTATCAATGTGAGCAATTGACGTATTAAGTTAGAGTGATGTTGGAGGACGTGAATTCTGTGTCTTGTTGCGACTGAGTGCCTAAAAAAGGGTGGAATAACGATTGTCGAATGATTGGTGAGGCTGACCATTTGTTTTGTGGCGAGCGTGGTACCGATTGAGTGGCGCAGTGCCTGCATTGTCCCGCTGTATAAGGGCAAAGGAGATAAAAATGAATGTTGCAACTAAAGAGGTATCAGTTTGTTGTGTGTGGTCGGTAAGATGTATGGCAGAGTGCTGATCAAAAAGATAAGAGAATGTACGAATTGCGCAATCGGAGAGGAACAATGTGGCTTCAGGAGTGGCAGAGGGTGTGCCGATCAGATTTTTGCAGTGAGACAGGTCTGTGAGAAGTACCTTGCAAAGGGAAAGGATGTGTTCTGGGCCTTCATGGATCTGAAAAAGGCATACGACAGGATTGACAGGGAAGCGCTGGGAAGAGTGTTGCGTTTGTATGGAGTGGCGAAAAGCTGTTGAAAGCGGTGCAGAGTTTCTATGTTGGCAGCCGAGCATGTGTCAGAGTGGGGAGCGAGGTGAGGGATTGGTTCACAGTGAAAGTAGGTCTGAGATAAGGCTGCGTGATGTCTCCTTGGCAGTTCAATCTCTATATGAATGGAGTGGTCGGGGTGGTGAACGCGAGTGTGCTGGGTCGTGGCTTAGAGCTGTTGGAAGCGAATGGGCTGAGTTGGCAGTTGAGCCAGTTGCTGTCTGCGGACGATACGGCTCTGGTGGTGGATTCAGAGGAGAAGCTATGAAGGCTGGTGTCTGAGTTTGGTAGAGTGTGTGAGAGGAGGAAGCTTCGTGTAAACGTGGGTAAGAGTAAAGTAATGAAATGCTCGAGGACTGCTGATGCGAGTAGTATTAGTGTCATCCTAAATGGAGAGTTGTTGGAAGAAATTTAGTGTTTTAAGTATCTGGGCTCCCATGTGGAGAAGACTGAACTAGTGGAAACTGAGGTGAAGTCGTGGGTGAAGGAGGGGTGTAAAGTGTTGGGTGCACTGAAGAGCGTAATGAGCTGCAGGACGTTGGAGATGGAAGTAAAGAGAGGGCTGTATGAGGGTGTCGCTCACAAGTTTACAAGTGTAGGAAGACAACAACAGGACTATTGGCCCAAATCAGGCTGACTTTTGATTGTAAGAGGATTTGTTCTAAAGAAGAACGTCTAAGAGAGCTTCGTGTGCCATTTCTGTTTTTAAAACATCAAGAAAGGGAACGGCTTAACTGTTTATCGGTGATTTGAGTACACCTTATCGAGCCGCGACTTGAACGTTTGGATTGTATTGATTTTTATAACCTCCGCTGGAAGTTTGTTCCATTCTTCGACAACTCTATACGTGAAGAAATGGCGCGTGATGTCGAGGAAGAAACGTTTCCCAACGATTTTGTGTCCATCGTTCCTAGTCACTCTGTTTGTATCTAAAGTGATAAGACTCGCTCGGTCGACGTTTTCCATAACCTTCATAATTTTCCACACTTCGATCATGTTGCCTCTGACTTGACGTTTCTCTCGCGAATAAAGATTGAGTTTACGTAGCCTGTCTTTGTACAATTTATTCCGCAGCGAAGGGATGAGTTTGGTAGCCCTACGCTGAACCTTTTCTAATTTATTCACGTATTTTCTAAGATATGGAGACCAGAATTGAACGGAATACTCGAGATGCGGTCTAACAAATGCATTGTATAGCTTGAGCATTCAGTCGGGTTTTTGTACGAGATTGTGCGATATATCATACCTAGAATTTTGTTGCCTTTCTTGGCAGCATCGTTACATTGTGTGCTACTTTTTAAGTCGTTGCTAATGATGACACCTAAATCACTACCTTCGGTGACAGAAATGAAATTATTTCCGGACAGAGACAAGTCAGCTCTGTTATCCCTCAAAAAAATTGAAATTTTGAATCTAAATTTTTTGTCATACATTTCTTTCAACTCATGTAACACGTACATACGCATGAACATACACATGCACATCATACGTACACAGCCCTATACATATGCATATACATACACAGTTGATGATCTAGGTGAGCAAAGTTAGGCCCAAAGTTTTGCCAAAAAAAAACACGAAATCGCATTTTAATAGCTAGCTGTATACCAAGATTGGAGTCAGTGTTACGTTGAGATCAAGTGGAGACGTTCGTGTCGTCTTAGAATAAAACAAAAATAAATGCTCACGCCTCAAAATTTTGTTTACGTGCGTTGGCTGAAAAAATCTCCGACGATGATATAGCTTGATTCGAACAAATATTTAGTATTGCTGAAAATAACACGTTTCTACAAATGCGTTGAACAAGAACCCTAAGAGTGGAGAAAATTATTCGTATATGGATGAAGAATAAATTAAGCAGGATTTCGGTAACTGATTTTGATACATTCAAATCGTATGTAACATAGTAAAAAAAATAGGAAGGTTAATCTCGAAATTGATATGATTCCAGCAGAAAACCTTCACAAGTGTAATACAGCTGAGGTAGTGGAAATTACATTTTACCTAAGAACAAAATAAAATCTGGATTGTATGCAACAATTTCTTTTGGATTAAGATCGGCATTACTTTGAATTGGAGAAGATTCGAATAATTAAAGATCACGAAGAAGAAGCAATACATTTATGGACTCACAGGAATGGAACAGCCTTCGGTATTCATATGAAAGATTTGATGGAGTATATGAAGGATTTTGAGAGGAAACTGAAACATAGTGATGATGAGTATGGTTAGATGTACGAACCATGCTGTTTCAAATCAAAACAACGAGGTTGAAAGTATTGATGCATTCATCAAGATCTGTAATTATTACTATTATATACCTATAAATCTATGTAAATCCTTAATGAAAAGTTTATTTTATCATAAACTCAAAGGTTAAGCAATGAATTGCAAACACCGTGTCAGTCGGAGGTAACATCGACTTATCGAAATCGGTAAAAGAATATGTTTCAAGGCGTGAAACGATGTCATAAACCTATACCGGGGTAAATAATCTAGATGTCTTACAGATTGGTAGGATATAAATCAGAGTCCGATCAGATCTTGCTCAGTCAACGTTGTTATTCTAATGTGGAAGGGTGAGGTTTAGTTTAGGTCACCGATTGTTTGAAAGTAATGGGGTGATGGGGGTCTGTAATCTTTGCCAAAATAAATTAAATTGAATAAATATAAATCCACCAGCAATGCGTGGCGACATCTGAAACAAAGTCATCGTCAAGAATATTAAAATAATAGGAAAGAAAAGGCAAATGAGACGCGCAAGTCGTCAAAGGATTTAGTGCCAGGAGATATTGAAGTTAAATAAGAAAACATAGTGTGAGACCTTGTGTCCGTTTGTATGAAACTGGGAACAAATATGATACACTTGTAACGTTCAATCCATTTAAGTTTAAAAATGGGCCCTTGCTGCCAACAAATATGGGTCGAGAGGGACAACGATATATATGTTTTAGTGATATTTAAAGTCGTGTGGAGGGCTTCACATGTATATATCAATGACTGAATACCATACATAAGGTTAGATTAGGTTATGATGGGTGTGAAATACATGTACAAGAGATGAGAATTGTGTTAAAATAAATCAAGAATCATATGAAAATAGCCATAACAATGAAACAAATGATGTAATTTCATCTGAAAATTGATGAAATTTGCTAGATCGAATATTGAAAGTGTGTATCGAAATTGCAAAGGATAGATTAAAATATAGAGCCAAGCGGAGAGGATGGATATGAATCGATGAATTAGCATCATACGTAAGCAGGAAATCTCGAACGATGACACACAATTCTTGGTTAAATTAGATTAGGTTAGGATGAGTGAAAATATTTTAACCTAACATGCCGTGGAGCTGATCCACATTAAATATCTTGTAACAAAAGCAAGGGACTTAGTTCTAATGAAAAAAAAATCACAGATCAGAGGGAAAATGCTACAGATGTTAACCGACCCTGTATATGCCGACAAATGTGTGTATGTGCCTACATAACGGTGGCATCGACCCCTGTATACGCCTACATTTTGCCGTCATATTCCTGCATCAACCCTATATACGCCTACATTATGCCGGTATATGCTGGCATATGCCGGCATCAACCCTGTATACGCCTACATTAGGCCGGCATATGCCGACATCAACCCTCTATACGTCTACGTTATGCCGGCATATGCCGGCATCACTCCTGTATACCACTACATTATGCCGGCATATGTGCCGGCATCAACCCTGCATACACCTACATTATGCTGATACAGGTGCCGGATTCGTCCTTGATATTGGCATACGTAGTGCCGGCACCGACCACTGCATATGCGTACAAAAGCGTGTATGTGCGCACATGGTGTGTGATATTAAAACAAAAATTACGTAGAATAGAGCCGTTTGAAGGGATATGATACGTATATCGCATAAAAATAATGACTAAATATCATACATAACCATCAATTTTGAAAGAAAAATATCTAATTATTGGTTAAGTTGGTTAGGATGACTAGATCTTTGAACCTAACATCGCGTGTAACTGAGTCACATTCAAAATTGTAATAAATTGAAGTGCATTACTTCTATTGGAACCTATCTGCTGAGCCTCATCCAAACATGTAATAGAGATATCGACAAATTCTGGAATCTAAACATCTGCAAAAGGATATCAGCTGGATCAAATTGGAGAAGTGTATTCAAACTGCTAATAATATATTAAATATACAGCCCAAGTGGAGAGTTTCATACATATCAATACCGTACATGAGCATCAAACTTGAAGAAAACTACATAACTATATATATTGGTTAAAATGACTGTTAGGTTAGGTTGCCCAGGGATTAATGCATCTGACAGTGTATGGCAACCCTTTTTGCATTCATTTATATTTGATCTATGTTGTCGTACATTGATATATATTTCCCTAATTATGTACGTTAGACGTATCCTAGATCTTGTTGATTGCGGCCTTACATCACAGAACTATAGTTAAAGGTTAGAGTGGATTTATTGAATATTCGTTATAAAAGACGGAAATGGTAGGAGCAACAAATCCAACATTACAACAAAAATCCTATTCTAACAGTAAAACCATACATAAAACTTGCTAACGTTTAATCACCCATAACAATCACTGACATATGCGGCAAGCTTACATAACTGCTTTGAACTCAACAGTCTACCAACGAGCGATCACCTAACATTACTTGATACTAATCGATATTACTGGACTCATAACAAGCAGAGTAAAATGGAGTGCAAGCACTGCAGTTCGTCTTTTGTTGTTCACCTTCTCTACAGGGAGAGTGCGAGCTCCCTCAACCGGACTGCATTAGACTTCTGCTGTTCAACTCTCTTGGCCAAGACTGTACCCGAGAAGCAGTCGATCTTGGACTTGTTTATTTCTGCGGCATTTGAATTGATTTAATTGTTTTTTGAAAATTTGTATTGTGGATACTCCTTATGGGTATAACCAGCGTAATTTCTTTCGTCTTTTTGAAGATTTTC
>SDVV010028738.1:0-11914 GCA_016164225.1 Gammarus roeselii
TGTATTCCCGTCATTTTTAAACCATGTTTGTAATCCCGTCCTTTTAATACCATGTTTGTATTCTCGTCATTTTAATACCATGTTTGTATTCCCGTCATTTTAATACCATGTTTGTATTCCCGTCATTTTAATACCATGTTTGTATTCCCGTCATTCTAGTACTACGTGTGTATTCCCGTTATTCTAATACCATGTATGTATTCCCGTCATTCTAATACCATGTTTGCATTCGTTCTACTCATACCACGCATGTACTCCCGTCATTCTAATACCATTTATGTATTCCCGTCATTCAAATACCATGTATGTATTCCCGCCATGCTATTACTATGTTTGTATTTCCGCAATTCTAATACCATGTATGCATTCTCGCCATTCTAACACCATGTATGTATTCACGCTATTCTACTACCATGTATGTATTCCCGTTATTCTACTACCATGTGTTCCATAGAACTAAAAAGGTTTTATGTGGAACCAGTACATAACTCGAACAATTGTTGGAAGAATTTAAAGCCCATTATAAAATTAATAAATACCTTGTAAAAGGATATAACGAGGCATCTCGTGGAAAAACGTTTATTCCTTCCTTCTTTCTAAGCGCTGGTGATGAGCTATACATGGGCGAACTGCTCACCTTAGCAGCATGTCTATTAAAGTATCATGACTGTGGAGACGGGACGACTCAAGTGACCGTTCGTTCATCTGAAGAGAATCAACGAGGTTCTTATAATCCCATGTTCACGCCCTTCTATAATTTAAGCAGTTACAAAATAGCTCCAAACGACGTGTCGCTTTATGCAAACGCCTCATTTTATAGGCTCTTATAATGAGGGTGTTGAACACTTCGGTTCTACGTGTGTATTTTCAGCGGGCATCATTTGGGTTCATCACAGGCATCATCAAGCCCCAGTATGACTCGCGTCTCGCCGGTCCATGCCCCACTGGTCATGACCCCCGTCTGGCCGGCCCATGCCCCACTGGTCATGACCCCCGTCTGGCCGTCCCATGCCCCACTGGTCATGGCCCCCGTCTGGCCGGCCCATGTCCCACTGGTCATGACCCCCGTCTGGACGGCCCATGCCCCACCGGTCATGACCCTTGCCTGGCCCGCCCATGCCCCACTGGTCATGGCCCCCGATTGGCCGGCCCATGCTGAGCGAAATCTAGTTCAACCAAAATCGAGGATGCCCACAGTAAACGCAACCTCTTCGTTACCTCAGTCTTCGTGGACAGGGGTACAAGAACCCCCTCGGCGCAACAAACTGACACTCAGATGGAAACAAAGCCCTTCATAAAGACGAGATAAAGCACCGTTAACGGCAGGGCTCGGATGTTAGGTCTCAACATATTGCTTTTACAGGAATTTAAAGAGCGTCGACAAGAAGAAGGCAAGGATGCATCATTAAGGTTGAGAGGCGAGGTTCTTCCTGCGTAGAAGTTAACCCGAAAAAAATGTTGCAGATCGGCCCGATTTAATCACTAATATGGATTGATATGTTGAAATACAAGGCAAGGCGAGCCTAGAAGAACACGCGCAGTTACACGAAAAACAACGACCAGGCAAATACATGAAGCGCATATCTACATGTTCTCTATGCAAGGAGATGTCTGTGATTCAGGCTAAGTTGTTTACTGCACAGAGGGCCTTATCATAAAGGACAAGAAGCTCGACAGAAGCTCAAAGCTCGACGACCGTCAGCTGTTGTCGACAGATAAGGGATTTGAAATCAAATTCCCCAGCCCTAGAGTCGAGGTCGAGAGTCATAGTAGGTAGTGAATACGGCCAGGGTGACAGGTAGACGTGTGCCAGCATATCTTCGATAACACCATAGCAGGAGCCACCGGCAGACCGTCATTGATAGCATGACAAGACGATCGGGCAGTAAGCGACCAAATGGGATCTACATTACCTGGTGCAAGTGCCCAAAGCTTCTATACAGATTGTGTGCGTGTTACACCAGATCAGCAGAGCAATAGAGAGCACGGGTTAGATGTGAATAACAAATGTTTGATCGGTGAAATTTGACGTCGGTGAAATTAGACGTATGTTGGTAGGATAGATGCATAATAGAGATGAACACGATAAGGAAGATGTAGTAGCCAGCGCACGTCAGTGCAATAAATCCAATATACGACGAACATTCTCCCACATAGTGCCGCAAGCTATTGAGTAACTCATAAGGTCCATTGTGTTATCAAGTGTAGCGTCCCAGTTGTTCAGTCATCGCATGTTTTAGACCGTATGCCCATACAAATGGGCCTACTGCGTCGACATAAAACGTGTTCAAATTGCTCATCGGCGCTCGCTTCTTGGTGCTCGAGCACTCGAAACCTACACATCGACAACAATCATCCAGATACATCTTAAAATAATCGCAAGTCGGATCGGGAGCAGGAGGTAGCAATAAACGAATGCCATAAAATACTAGTGTTCAGCAATCTAATTTGAACCTTATTATTTTTAGCATTGCAATATATCAGCAATCATTACAAAATGAACATTTTCGGCTTAGCTGGTAATATGAATAACATAACACAGAAGCATGGTTTCAGTCCATTAGCAATTTGAAATCATAAATGAACGAAATGATGTAAATAGGGAGCGGAATACTCATCACTGAGAGCGGAATACTCATCACTGAGAGCGAAATACTCATCACTGAGAGCGAAATACTCATCACTGAGAGCGAAATACTCATCACTGAGAGCGGAATACTCATCACTGAGAGCGGATTATTCATCACTGAGAGCGGAATACTCATCACTGAGAGCGGAATACTCATCACTGGGAGCGGAATACTCATCACTGAGAGCGGAATACTCATCACTGGGAGCGGAATATTTATGTGACTGAGTCGACGCATGTGTGGAGCACGATTTGCGTTGAAAAAAGCTATAATACAAGTAGAGCAGCTACGCCCTGCATACGGACAACCTAAATAAACTTTGCCTTAGGGCCGAGGGCAGTACATGGTGACCGTGCACGGTCTAATAACTCATCTTACTGGACGTTTCTTTGATGATCATATATCAAACATGACTCCTCCTGTTTCACGAACGATTAGCAACGATGGACAGAGAACAAACATACATAGCCCAGCGAGGGGTGAGGGGAGTCGTTTGTGGGGGGTCCTCCAGGCATAACCTGGAGGATGAATGCTGCAAACTCATGCAATTAGTCGCAAGATGAATGTTCGAATTATTTTACAACTACCGAGTCCTCTAAATTGCCCCAACGATCCCCTCCACAGCCTTAAAGGAGCGGAGGGGACCGATGTGAGGGGAGACGGGAGGAGACCGTTCTGGGCAAAGAAGGCGGGAGTTCTGAAGAGGGAGAAGGGGTTGGTACAAAGACAGAGAGAGGGTGAGGGTGACCACGGACGAGGAGGAGGAGGAGGAAGACATGACTCACTCGACGCTAGAGCGTGCATGCGTGCGTGCGCGTGTACGCGACGGCCGTCTTTACATGTGTACGCTAAGGTGTGTGTGTGTGTGTGTGTACGTTGCACCTAGAGTGCAAGCGTCAGTGTGTACGTGCGTCCCTTCCCTCTTGGTGCACAATGATCGAGCTAACCTGCACCACCACCACCACCATCTACACCACCACCACCATGAGCTGTTGCTACTATCGCCTTCAATTTTTCTTCTCTGCATCATAACATCAGAGCATTTCCACAGTACACAAGGTTTCGGGTAATGAAACAAAGCCACAGTGATCAGCTGAGCACACGCCTGTGATGAAGACAAAGTTACCAAGGAAATGTGTTAGAGATGAGTCGCGTAATGCTGACTTTGGCAACGTTAAGAAGAAAAATCAGCTCCAAGATGGGGGAAGTAATCTATCTTCACATATCGCAGTCATGGGAAGCCCTGATTGAAGTAAAACGACTCGTATGGGTCCTCATACCGAGGAATATACATAGCTAATTTTCATTTTATTTTATAAATAAACGAACATAGGTATTAAAAAAGTAGAAACGAAGCATGAATATTTCAAGAAGATAATAGAGGAGCCTTGCACGAATGCTTTGACATATTCGAACATACAAGATTTCAACAAATGCAAACTACTACAAAGTGAATGAAAAATGCGCGTGGAAAATGTGGAAAAACTTGAGGGTAAATAACTTGTATTGAGCGGTACCGTGTGAATTTGTGCAGTAAAGGACAGAAATGATAAGCACGGGAAAAATCTTGAGTAGCTTTGCCACAAGTAAACGGAAGACATAACGCGAGATAAATCTTCTACCTCGCCACAGACTGACGACCAAGAGATCATTACCATTAAATACAACGTGTTTTATAATACAGACTAGTACGATGGAAATAGACCTTCAAACCAGGTGTTTTATTATATTACTTCAAAAATTGTTGAAGCCCAATTGAATAATAATATCAATCTTTATTGAGGCACTCGATGGTACAATAATGGTTACAATAGAAAATGAGTTCAACAGGAAAACTTTTCTTCCAATACATACCTGATATCGTTAGAAAAATAATATAAATGCACACGTGGAGGCAGATCAAGATTGAAATGAACGGCAACAATTTACAGATTAAGTTTGAGACAAGCGTGCTTAAAATACCTTGTATGTCCCTTTCCCACATGAGTATGTATGCAAAAAACAATGTTGGAGAGGTTTAGTATAGAGTCACCCATCAGTGAACATCCTCGGGGTCGCATCTCAACCCGACAGCCACCCGCATGTAGTCAAACATCATTCCTAATACTATCGAGATCTCCCTGCATATGCAGTATTCTGGCCCATCTTTCTCTAGGTGGAGATAGTTCGTATCCCACTGTTGCATACTGCCTCGAGGAAGGGATTATTAGAGTTTTCAATTCGTTCCTGGAGGCTGTAAGCACCTTTTCTTGCTCGTACTTTCATGCAATCAATATCATATTCTGCAAATACTAGGCTAGCACTCGTTCTTATTGAGACACCCACCAGTCCCCTGAATATGTCATTGTATGCTACTCGGAGTTTGCTCGAAGTACACCTGGGTAATTTACACCACAATAAGTTACAGTATAAAGGATAACAGTACGCTTTAAAAAGCTGCAGCTCAACATCCGTTGTACAAAAGTTGAATTTTCTTATTAGTTGGTTGCCAACCGCATTCAACTTCCGATGTTGTTTAGTGATATCTTCATTATCACACCGATTATATGTTATTAAATGCCCCACATACTCCAGCGGGGTGCCGCTAAGTACCCAGTCCGTTCTGAACTGAACCCTCTAGTTGGGTGGTTTCACTAGCATACAAACTGATTTACTGGTATTGTACTCGATATCTAGTTTCGCGGCCTCAGTCTCGCATATATTTAGCATCGTCTGACTAGCATCGGCATGTGGAGCCAGAAGGACCATGTCGTCTGCATGGCTATTCGCGTTAACACAGTATCCGTCAATGTGACACCCAACACGGCTAAGAGATTGTCGGTCATGTAAGCTATCTACATACACATTGCAAAGGAGAGGCGAGAGTAGGCCTATTTGCCTTGACCATTAGTTGTTCGAAACGTATTTGACAATGTGCTTCCCTATCGTATTACACATTCCTGCTGCTGGTACCAGTACTTTAGTAGCTTAACAATGTGAATTGGCGCTCCGCGTTTAAAAAAAAAATTTTTAAACAGTCTTCAACAGTCTTGACACGATCAAATGTTTTTTTTTAGCATCCAAACAACAAAGGCACGTTGTATTTAATGGTAATGATCTCTTAGTCGTCAGTCTGAGGCGAGGTAGAAGATTTATCTCGCGTTATGTCTTCTGTTGTAAGATTTCAATTGAAGTTTGAGAGGCCACTTTAAACGAAGGATCGCATCGTGCACCATAAGTTATATACTGGCTTGTTCACCTGGTCGCTATTTTGGTTCCATTTGTTGTATTCATGGTGAGTGTTCTCCATGAGATCTAGCTCATCGCCTCATAGGAACAGCTTTCAGTATATTTCATGACATATTTCCGCAATAGAGGCGCAGATCTAAGAGTGGTCATCTCCTTGACAAAATAAAGCAAAAGCCGTGACCAAACGCGTCCAAAAAGAAGAGTCGTCAAGTTGATTACTAACACTTTCAGACACACATACGTGCACACGGGTTAGCATATTGGAATATAGGAGCCACGGATTCACGGTCGCAACCGTTGTTATGTATGTAGCTGTGACATAACACCACATGGGGTGTGGTGATTGCAGATGAGGGTGTGGTGACAGCACATCAGGGTGTGGTCGCTCAGGAGGTGAACAGAGAAACTGCATTAAATAAACTTACACGCTTCAAACATGAACAAAAACTCACAGAAGAATATGAGTAACGTAATATCGTATCGACTAATACATGATTGAAGACATATACCCTGTCGGACAGTGTTAACGACTACACCACGAACCCGAAGATGGTCCTGTCAAGAGTATATGAAAAAATGCTCCTCCAAACAATTCGACTCTTATTACAAGCGAATCGGCAGGCTCCCTCAAGTACGGTGTGACAACACTTGTGACTAGAATCGAATGCTCGTGTGCCAGGATAGTTGCCGCGACTGTACAATAAGTTTTAGTTCTATTTTAGAAGGCTGCACATGGACCGTGTTTTGTTCTTGGTAGAGACTATCAATAAGGCGTGGGCAGCAGCGAAAGGTGCCTTAGTGGGAGGAAGGAGAGCGATGTAGCGTGGGAGTGACGAGGACGCTACACCCGTCACCGACGCTGTTGGAGACGAAAGGCTCTTGACACGTCACCGATACCGGGGCTGCTGAGGACGAGATGCGCTCTATACGCCATCGATACCGACGAGGCTGCTGGGGACGAGGTGCTCTTCACCAAGACCGGCTGCTGAGGGCGATATGCGCTCCACACGTCGACGACGCAGTGGCTGCTGGGGACGACGTGCTCTCCCCACTTTCCCGACATCGGGGCTGCTGAGAACGAGATACACTTCACACGCAACAGAAACCGGGGCGGCAGAGGAGTAGTTGCGTTCAACACGGCAGTGATACCAAGGCTGCTTAACGTAACGAGGTGCGCGTTACACATCGATCGCAGACACTCGTGGCTGCTGGGATGATGGGTACTTTACACGGCCCCTGCACCGCTTGATAAAGGGTCATCCTAGAAGTGACGGTGAGAGCAGTGCCTGACGGTGAAGTGGCCAGGGCAACAGTTGGGATCACCTAACGGACAATTCCGCCACGATAAACAACGCCAGGATAAAAATGAACAAAATTGATACGTAACATCGTTAACTTAGAAATGTTTCCCGTAGTTGGATGTAACTCTAAATGCGTTCTTCTCGATTGTTTGAATGAAATACAGTCCCTGGCAAGAGTGGCTGCAGATAAAGCACGCCCTCGCAGGAAATGGATGACGTTTATCCCCCGTCGAGAGTTAGGAGCATTCACTAATGTGCTCTGTTGCGTTCGCCACACAGAATCAGGGGAGAGCGAATTGCTTCATAACAACCAGAAACACCAGCTGTCAAGTATCCGCTGTCCCCAGCTGCTGGAGACAACACATGTATTAAACCGCTGCACAGCCATTTATAGACCGCTGCACAGCCGTTTAATCTTTTAACTGGTGTCGGGATCCGTGTGTTTCCAGTGTATTAAGCAGCACACTTGCTGTGCACAAGTGTACGATATGAGGAGAGGGAACGGGATGATGCAACACCTGTGCAGGGACACCAGCCCTCAACAGCACCTGTGCACCTCTCGGACGGTCCTGGTGCACAAGCACCAGCTCGATGACTAACGAGGAGCGGTATTCAGTAGCCTTGGTTGCAATGATGTGCCGTATTTTCCAAGTGCCCTTGACACGGCGTTTGGTAGCTTTGTTAAAAATTATGAGGGTAGGCAGGTGCCCATCAATTATCTTTACCTAATATCATTTAACGTGTAAACACAAAATAAATCAATTAGAAATAAAGAAACTTGCACAACCTACAACGTGTTTCAAACAACATTTCAGCACCATTTTTGATCCGTTGGAGTTCAGTGGATTCTCTTTCAAATGCAGGCCATAGAATGACACTCGACAGCAAGTGAATAGCTTTCAACAAGCTCACAACGTTAGCTCACAAATAATAGCTCACTACAAAAGCTCACAATAGCTCACAAGATGAGCTTGCAACCTCTACAAACCATATTCTCAACATCCAAATATGTTTGCCGGCTGCCATGATCTTTGGTGTCGAACATGCCTCATTTCATCTACAGGCACGACCGTATCATGGTCACCGTCCATTATCACCGTCACACGCTTGGTCTCAAGTGACCGATCAGCGCCCAGGAGGGATCGAAGTAAAATTTGAATGTTTTCAAAGTCACTTTCCCGTGTTCTGACTGGCCCATTTAGACTTGAGACTGTGTCGTTGAGCCAGCTAGGTTCAGGCCTGTAAATACAGATGGCGTCTGATCCTGGCACGCTCCTCTCCTCTACCTCTTTCTAGAACGGGATGCTGATCCTAATGAAGCATCACGACAGAGTTGTCCTCCACCAAAGGCTGGTGTGACGGTAGTTTGCCAGCGGAATGACGTGATAAGATCGATCGGCCCAACGGTCACTTCGAGGCTAACATGTAACACAATGCATAAGCCTTTCATTAGATATTTAGAACACTTCAACTAAAATATTATTCCCTTTATTATATCAATGTAATATAATTTATTATATCAATGTAATATATGTTATTATATAAATGTAATATAATTTACATTGCAATTCAATTCGGAAAAATTCTAATAATTTCCACCGGGTAGATTGGTTGGAGGGGTCATAAGAATTTCAATTAAACATTCCGCAGAACAAAATGTTTCACCGATTATTGAGCATCACTGAAACAGGAACTGCCAAGAAGCCGGCAGCTACGCTAAACAAGCGTGGTTAAAGGTAGTCACATTAGGTCATCGGTTATATGGAAGAGCCAAGACCATAGCGAGCAGCGTGCCAGCGCATTGAGTCTGTGACTCACAGCACCGCTCATTTGGGTCACGACTGCGACGCCACGGGGACTGCTACAGAGGCCACCGACAGATGAGGGGTAGGCTCGAGTCATGAGGGCAGGTTCGAGTCATGAGGGCAGGTTCGAGTCATGAGGGCAGGCTCGAGTCATGAGGGCAGGCTCGAGTCATGAGGGCAGGCTCGAGTCATGAGGGCAGGCTCGAGTCATAGGGCAGGCTCGAGTCATGAGGGCAGGCTCGAGTCATGAGGGCAGGCTCGAGTCATGAGGGCAGGCTCGAGTCATGAGGGCAGGCTCGAGCCATAGGGCAGGCTCGAGTCATAGGGCAGGCTCAAGTCATGGGGCAGGCTACACTAGAGTTGAAGAGCAGGCTCGAGTCAAGGGGACAGGCTCGAGTCATAGAGGCATATGGGCAGTAGAGTCATAGAAGCATGGGGGCAGGCTCGAGTCAAAGCGTCGTGTGAGAAGGCTCGTGTCTTGGGGTGGCGTGTAACAAGCAGTGACTGTTGTGTCTCTGCTGAAGGACAAGATGATTAGGAAGGTAAGGTCGAGTGATGCAGTCGTTGGTGTGGAATCGGTTAACAGTTTGCAAGGCAAGCCTCCTCTCTTAAAACTATGGCATACATTATGAATTCGAAATATATCTTCAGATCTTCCGTAAGAGTTAGAAAAATTCGGTTACTGTCTCCCAACGTGCCACCAGACCTACAGGTGTGCAAGAACTGCCCGCATATCTGTACTCTCTGAGATCACGTCGCTGCAGCGAGCTTGATCGGTGGGTGTTCTGTGATCACACTCCGCCGACGCTGGTACCATAATGGAGGCCTGGACCAGAGCCCTGACATAAATGAGAGGACTTTCCTGGAACCTGCAGAGCGGCTGGGCCCAGGCCAGAGTTATTCATATGAACCAATCGTTGGTAAACTTGGTCCAAGAATTGGGAGTGAAGAGTAAGGTGAATGCCGTACCTTCGACGGGCAAAGAAAAAGAAGGCTCACGGCGATGTTTACCCCTAAGGCTCATCCCGTTACGCAACTTCCCTGGGTATCGAGCTACAAGAAACAACTTGGCTTAGGGGAATACCTTCACCACCATATTTTGTTTGAGCGGCAAGTGATATTTTTCTCTGAGGGCAAACTAACTGATGAACAAGTAGTGGCCCTCATCCCATACGCTCTAAGGATTCAATCAACTAAGAATGAGAAGTCTCAATTAAAAAACCTCCATTCACCACAAGACATTAACTTTCCATACATCATTCACGAAGCAATGATTGCGATTGCCCATCAGAAATGCATTTATTTTTTAGTGACGCTGGGATGCCTCGTCGTCGTATTTTCACATCCTCAAGTTACCAGTCATTTCAAGTGGAGTGGTATTATATCGAAACAACTTCAATTAAATGTCACAGGATTTGCAACATCATTATACGGAAACAAAATTGACTGGAATTAATGTCATCGGTACTAATTTACGAGGTAGCTAACCGTACTAGACGTCAAGTGACCACCTAAGCAAAGTGGCGAGTAACCAATGGCATAGCCAAGTCACTTAAGGGTCCTCATTTGCTCGAATTTTGGGAGGAAATTACGCATCAAACTCCGAGAAATTATGAATAAGATAAGCCTCCATTCCCCTTACTTGCAAAGCCGCATCTGTGCATCCATCTGCAGAATTATATTTAGAAAGAGTTTCCTTGCAGCAGATACAAAAAAAACACAAAAAACAGCCCCTTCGGCTATGACGCGATGTACGGGGTATGCATTACCGAGAAACAAGCGAATAGGAAGTGATTTCATTGTAGAACATTGCCCGGTTAGCCCCGAGCCCTGGGCATGCGTCAGCTGTTCATTATACCAGCATTTCATTAGTCGCTTGGGACGGGCAGTTTAGTCGAACATGAAGAACTGGCTGAACAAACCGCGCTATTGGGGGTGATGGTGGGTCACTGATACAGATTTATTCAGTATTGTGTATCCTTGACGACAGAAATAAAGTTTTAAACGCTTCTGATACATAATTGTGCAATTCAATCAAGTATTTCTAATGAATAGTATTTACCAGAACACAGTGTCATCATCATCATTACAGTTTCAAAGTCTTGTGTCTCCCAATCGGTAGGGTCGCCCAAAAAGTAATCGGAAGACAAAGATGGGTGGATCCAAAGATGCATTACGAGTAAAGAGTCTAAAACGTTCACGCCAGGTCACAAGGTTATAATCCAATGGTAACAGTCCTGTAAGAGGAGGTGACGTCACAGCCTGTCATTATAATCACGATGACTCAATAACAGTAGGGCAAGAAAGAGAGTGGACAGCCATGACGTCAGGCATGCCAGCTCAGCACTAATGGATCAGACCAACAAGGATGAGTAGTACCCTGGCTTCAACACGGCCTACTCGCTTCCATGACTGGGATCGGCTAGCTGGTCACTCTTCCGCGCTTATAACCAGTCAGCTCACCACTCCTCCATGACTTTAGTTAGTAAGCTGACCACTTCTCCATGACTTTAACCAGTCGGCTGACCACTCCTCCATGACTTTAATTAGTCGGCTGACCACTCTTTCACGACGTCAAACAGTCAGCTGACCACTCCTCCATGACTTCAAACAGTCAGCTTACCACTCCTTCATGACTTAAACCAGTCGTCTGACCACTCCTCCATGACTTTAACCAGTCAGCTGACCACTCCTCCATGACTTTAACCAGTCAGCTGACCACTCCTCCATGACTTCAAGCAGTCAGCTGACCACTCCTCCATGACTTCAAGCAGTCAGCTGACCACTCCTCCATGCCTTCAAGCAGTCAGCTGACCACTCCTCCATGACTTCAAGCAGTCAGCTGACCACTCCTCCATGACTTCAAGCAGTCAGCTGACCACTCCTCCATGACTTCAAGCAGTCAGCTGACCACTCCTTCATAACTTCAAGCAGTCAGCTGACCACTCCT
>SDVV010028740.1:0-11914 GCA_016164225.1 Gammarus roeselii
CCATACTGCTCATTCTCCCATACTGCTCATCCTCCCATACTGCTCATCCTCCCACACTGCTCATCCTTCCATACTGCTCATCCTCCCATACTGCTCATCCTCCCATACTGCTCATCCTCCCATACTGCTCATTCTCCCATACTGCTCATCCTCCCATACTGCTCATCCTCCCACACTGCTCATCCTTCCATACTGCTCATCCTCCCATACTGCTCATCCTCCCATACTGCTCATCCTCCCATACTGCTCATTCTCCCATACTGCTCATCCTCCCATACTGCTCATCCTCCCACACTGCTCATCCTTCCATACTGCTCATCCTCCCATACTGCTCATCCTCCCATACTGCTCATCCTCCCATACTGCTCATTCTCCCATACTGCTCATCCTCCCATACTGCTCATCCTCCCACACTGCTCATCCTTCCATACTGCTCATCCTCCCATACTGCTCATCCTCCCATACTGCTCATCCTCCCATACTGCTCATCCTCCCATACTGCTCATCCTCCCATACTGCTCATCCTCCCACCCTGCTCATCCTCCCACCCTGCTCATCCTCACCCCTCTAACCACCAACGAAATGTAACAGCTTATTCTAGTGTAACGTAACAGTTTGGATACTTCCCGTGACTCCGTACAAGAGCGAGTGGGCGAGTCCCGCTCTCACGCAGGAGCGTGTCCTCGTGCAGGAGCGCATGCAGTCACGTAGGAAAGCGCGCGTCCGCACGCGGGAGCGTGCGCATCCGCACGTAGGAGCGCGCGTGTTTTCACGCAGGAGCGTGCACGTTCTCAATAATGAGTGCGCTTGTCTTCAGGTTGGAGCGTGCGTGTTCTCACGCAGGAGCGTCCGCCTACTCATGCAGGAGCGCGCGTATTCTCGCGCAGGAGCAAGCGCGTCCTCACGCAAGATCAGGCGCGTCCTCAAGTAAGAGGGCGCTCGAACTCGCGCAGACTCGTGCAGCCTCACACAGGAGCGCGAATGTCCTCACGAAGGAGCTCGCACTTCCTTGAGTAGGAGCGCGCGCATCCTAACGAAGAAGTGCGCACTTCTTCAAGCAGGAGTGTGCACGTCCTTAAGCAGGAGTGTGCGCGTCCTCAAGCAGGAGTGTGCGCGTCCTCAAGCAGGAATGCGCGCGTCTTCGAGCATGAGTGCGCTCGAATTCCGGTAACTATACATAGGCGCACGCAACCTCACGCAGTAGCACGAGCTCCTGTACATAAACTGTCGCAAAAGGCCCTTACTTCACGGGTGTCGTGGCCTGGGGCGGGCGCGATAAGGTGTACTCCACTGGTCAGTAATTAATGGTAGTTAAGGAATGAATGCGTTTTAAGGAGCGTAGGCGAGAGAAACGATTCAGCAACGGGCGCTAATGAGAGGCTACTAGATGCTGGGAGCGATAGAAGGAGACCTAAACATATATGACCTAACAAATGTCGGTTTAGAACTCAATCGAATTGCGTGATCGTTCGAAATAATTTCTTAATAGGGGGGAAGTTTGAAGAAGAAGAAGAAGATGGGAAGAGGCGCAATTACCAATCAGCAAAGGTTTCTTATTTTTTCCGATGCAACGACTACTTTATGTTTCTACAATTACCACACCAGTTTGGAGGTGTTATAGTAATTATTAAACTAAACGGCGACTTCCCAGGCCGACCCTCAGTTTGTTGAAGCTTTTACTTTCGATTGGAGAGAGTCTGAGATGTACTTGAAGATTGGAGAGCGTGTGAGATGTGCTTGAAGATTGGGGAGCGTGTGAGATGTGCTTGAAGATTGCGGAGCGTGTGAGATGTGCTTGAAGATTAGCGCGTGTGAGATGTGCTTGAAGATTGGAGAGCGTGTGAGATGTGCTTGAAGATTGGGGAGCGTGTGAGCTGTGCTTGAAGATTGGGGAGCGTGTGAGATGTGCTTGAAGATTGGGGAGCGTGTGAGATGTGCTTGAAGATTGGGTAGCGTGTGAGATGTGCTTGAAGATTGGAGAGCGTGTGAGATGTGCTTGAAGATTGAGGAGCGTGTGAGATGTGCTTGAAGATTGGGGAGCGTGTGAGATGTGCTTGAAGATTGAGGAGCGTGTGAGATGTGCTTGAAGATTGGGGAGCGTGTGAGATGTGCTTGAAGATTGGGGAGCGTGTGAGATGTGCTTGAAGATTGGGGAGCGTGTGAGATGTGCTTGAAGATTGAGGTGGAGTGCAGGTCACCGCTCCTACGAAGCATTATACTGCTCATTCATTTATTATACGTTTTCGGATCCATTTAGAAAGGGTTCGGATCCATTTAGAAAGGGTTCTATTTAGACCCAACGGAGAAGAATCCACCTTCAATCCCACAGCATTCACGATGTTCTTCAATAAAGACTTTATACTAAATGGCATTTCTTTCTCCAACAATCACACCCCGCGTGCGCACGTTGCTGTCATGTTTACAGTCTTAACATTTTACACATTGCAACTTCCGATAACATCTGCTGTACGGAATACTTTGAAGCCCTGTATTGCCACACCTGTTTAATACTTCCCAACTTAAGAAGCATCGAACGAGCAGAATTAAAGCCTGTCTACATGTTTAGCAATGATTTAGAGCCAAGTTGAAGCACAGAAGAAGAAAGTGGGCATCCTAACTTGACCTAAAGCTATCCTTACCAAGACTGGACATAATGTAGTAGTTATATCCAAATACTACATTCAGAACCCCTAACTGATTAAAAAAAAAGTTGCTCGAGTTTGTAAAAAATAATAAAATTGATTCAATGATATTCAGAATGAAGATCTAAAATTTCACACCCTATGGTTAAGGAAAATGTAAATTAGATTTATTTCATCGCGTTATAAAATAGGAATTTTGAATTCTTGTCTGCAAATGTTCAGAGCAAAAAAAAAAATACGTGTAAGATTTTGGGAAGTAAAAATCTTCAATGTTGATTTTCCGCTCGGTATTTGAACTCGCATCGGAAATTTCACTGATACAATTCACTAAGAACTTGGTCCAGAAATAACAAAGTTAGAGGTTTCCCTATGAAGTTAAATACCACGTGGATGAAGTCGAATTTGTTTTCCGGGTGTATACTAACCAGAAGCGAATTTTTCTTCTACTCACAGCAGATAGGAGCTGTAAATGTTTGAGGAGAAGCGGAACTTGGTCAAAACAAATAGTTTTATACGTCTATTCTAGTATTCGGTAATACATATTAGTGGGACCTGCACGAGAAAAGTTATTTATAGCTTTGCATGACTTCTTTTAAATGACTGTACTTTTATGAGAAATGACTTACAAATTATTCTTCCTTTCCATTAAAGATATTGGGTTGAAATCGTGGAAAACTTCATCATTTTGTGAACAGTATATGGAAGAAAATATTCTATTTCATACAGAATACCTATTGATTTGCTTAATTTTGTAGACATATCCGCAAACCCACCATTAGTGAACGAAACAGCAACTACAGTGTGCCTTAGGCTGTAAAATGTTCTCGGTGGTGTAGAAAATGGCTCTATTGTCAGCAAGACATAATGACACAAAACTGACACGGACCTCCAGTATTTGCTGAAAATAATTCGGGGTGGCCACAGCCGAATCTTTCTCAGGGATTGCAACCTGTAAGAACGCAGCCCTCGTTGTGAGCCAGGAAGGGAGCGGTAGAAAAATTTCCTTCACGAACCTAAATGGAAAAAGTACGTGAGACCCGTTTGTTCGTGGGACACGAGGTAAGAAATCGAGGTTACCCCTCAGACAGGAATCACGAAAGCACCGAGTACAAAGTGAGTGTTGTGTGCTTGCGTGGTCGTGCTGATTTAACTTTTCTGATCGGGGATTGACCTTTCAAATGAGGTAGTCTCCCAATGCAGGAGAAATGGAGCATTCAAGTGCAAAAGGTTTTTATGAACGGGGAAATGCTGCTTTTTAAACAACCAATATAGTACAAATAACTTACAATATTATACCTATCTATTCTTTTGCAATGAACATGAAATGGACGCAGTCTAGTGACTTCATCATTAGGCAATCGCACGACCCATTGGGTGGCAGGGGTAACCAATTGCTAGTACCAGAATTCTATCAAGTTCCCACCAGAAATTAGGACACATTAGGAAGAGAAGTTGTGTAGGCCGGTGTCGGAGTTTGGTATGAGTGTATGCGAGGAGCTAGGAAGCTGAGAGTCAATGTGGGTAAAACAAATGTAAAGGATGTTCGAGGAGTGACGATGAGAGCGGGAAGAGGGTCCGCCTAAGTGGAGTGATTTAAGAAAGTTCTGTTTTCAAGTATCTGAACTTTCATGAGAAGATCGAACAACTGGAAACTGAGGTGAAATTCTAAGTGAAGGAAGGTTGTAAGCTGAAGCGTGCACTGAAGAGTGTGTACTCTGTAGGACGTTGGGCATGTAACCAAAAGAAGATGGTCGTAATTAGGGGGGGAAGAGTAGTTGTTCCAATGTGTTCTACGGGGAGGGGACGTGTTTGTGTTTCGAGATTAAATGTTTGAGAGGTATGGCCCTGATGCTCTTTCCCGCCCTTGAGGCTGCTGGAGTAAGCCAGTGAATGCTGTAGAGCCCTGATGCTAACATTGATCTTGGAACCAAATCCTGACCCGAAGAGTACGTAGCGTAGCCGGGTTCCGGACGGACCCTTCAGTTCCAGCGAATTGACTTTCGGTATACGTGCGTCTGTATATCTGTTTATTTTACCAGAAAAGTTTCTTCTTCAAGGGAGAGGCATGTTATATTTGTATAGACCACATGCACACCAACTTTATTAGAGGGTATCGGTCTCATACTCGGAGTTATTCTCTCATTCTCGTCCACTGTCAGTTCTTACTTTATTGCAGTACTTGTAATTCCTTAAATGATATGCACCATAGATGCTGTATAGATAGAATAGATAATTTGCCTTATACCCACCAAGGTAGACCAGGACTGCGTTGCAAGTGAAAGGTTTATTATCGCTACGCCAACATGCACATCGTAGGCCCATCCAGAATGAATGGGTCTTTTACCCTTGGGCGAGCAAAAATTCTTGGACTGTAATATACTTCCTTTTTGCAATTTACAGTGTATGCAATTTACAGTGTCAACTACTTGTTATTAATTAGTGTCGTTTCCGTTACAATGGAACCTGTTTTACTATCAGTCAAATTGTGATGGTTTATTGAAATGTTTTTATTCTGCTAACATCTATTCCGTCATGTTTACTGTACAATAAGTATCAAAATTGGTTGCTCGCGTGTCAAACATTACGTGAATAAATGTAATATTAATTCCTGTGTGGGAGATTTTCAACCTCAATTTTATACTAATGGTCAGTGTAAACAGGGTATTGTCATGATTACTTCAACGACAGTAGGCCCTAATTATTTTACTTTGTTGTCTAGAATTCAATAGTTCAATGTGGCGCGCTGCTTAGTAATGACTTATTGGACAATTGAGAGAGTTTTCTGCAACAATATCCATTGATTGTTAGGATAAAATGGTTGATTTATATTTACTGCCCCTATTTGTAATTTAATATTAGGTATATTTAAGTAGCAAACGTTGTCATCAGAACAGGTCATGCTGATAAAGACCTGGCACATATTATCCCTGCTTTGTAAATGTCTGTAATTTTTCAACAAACCATTATACATTAATACATTTTTAATCCTCCCCAGCGCAGTGTCTCCGCCACTCACAGAGAAGCCTGTATGGTGCCAGAGGTGGCTCAGGTGGGTGGGTTTGAAAAGCCCGACAGCTGCGGCCCGACGCCAGACTGCCTCCACTACCTGTCTCGGGCGGGACGAACATCCGGCCACCAGAGAGGGAGGGTGACCCGCTCAAGAGGGGGAGGGGAGCACAACAGGGAGGGGAGAAGGCCGAATCAAGGGGGGGGAGCACAACCGGGAGGGGAGAGGGCCCAATCAAGGGGGGGGGGAGCACAACAGGGAGGGGAGAAAATCCCAATCAAAAGAGAGGGGGGGGAGCACAACAGGGAGGGGAGAGGACCCAATCAAAAGAGAGGGGGGTGGGTAGCACAACAGGGAGGAGAGAGGGCCCAATCAAGGGAGGGGGGGGGGGAGATTGGAACCCATTTCTAGATGGGTACACATTTCTAGAATGAAACACATTTAATGATTGGTGCATTTTCAAATTGGGACCCAATTAAAGATTGGAACACATTTCAAGTTTGGGGCCCAATTATGAATTGGGGCCCAATTATGAATTGGAACACATTCGTTCTTCTGAAGTGTGCCACCCTCGTCCCGCCGGAGTAGGCCACTCTTTTATCCCACTCCAGAGACGCTGGAGTGGTCCCCTCCAGGGAAACATACGAGTCCAAATCAACTAGAAGAACGGCGACTTATTCTATAAAGCGAAAAGCAGCCCAGTCCACGAAAAGAGCAGCAGCGGGCAGCCCGTTCTTGTGGTAGTAGGGTAGACCACTCCAAAAGGTGAGGAGGGGCTCAAGCACCTGCTCCAGTCAGAGACGGTTACAGAATCGACGTGCAGTGGCAGACTAGCCGATCATGAGACATGGCACACATTTATGAGTTGGCGCTGGATTAGAGTCGAGTGATGGAGGCTGTGATAGGGTGATGGAGGCTGTAGTAGGGTGATAGGCTGTAGTAGGGTGATAGAGGCTGTAGTAAGGTGATAGAGGCTGTAGTAGGGCGATAGAGGCTGTAGTAGGGTGATGGAGGCTGTAGTAGGATGATGGAGGCTGTAGTAGGGTGATTGAGGCTGTAATAGGGTGATGGAAACTCTAGTAGGGTGATGGAGGCTGTAGTAGGGTGATGGAGGCTGTAACAGGGTGACAGAGGCTATAGTAGGGCGATAGAGGCTGTAGTAGGGTGATGGAGGCTGTAGTAGGGTGATGGAGGCTGTAGTAGGGTGATGGAGGCTGTAGTAGGGTGATGGAGGCTGTAGTAGGGTGATGGAGGCTGTGGTAGGGTGATGGAGGCTGTAGTAGGGTGATGGAGGCTGTAGTAGGGTGATGGAGGCTGTAGTAGGGTGATGGAGGCTGTAGTAGGGTGATGGAGGCTGTAGTAGGGTGATAGAGGCTGTAGTAGGGCGATGGAGGCTGTGGTAGGGTGATGGAGGCTGTGGTAGAGTGATGGAGGCTGTGGTAGGGTGATGGAGGCTGTGGTAGGGTGATGGAGGCTGTAGTAAGGTGATGGAGGCTAAAGTAGGGTGATGGAGGCTAAAGTAGGGTGATGGAGGCTGTAGTAGGATGATGGAGGCTGTAGTAGGGTGATTGAGGCTGTAATAGGGTGATGGAAACTCTAGTAGGGTGATGGAGGCTGTAGTAGGGTGATGGAGGCTGTAATAGGGTGATGGAGGCTGTAGTAGGGTGATGGAGGCTGTAGTAGGGTGATGGAGAGAATAGTGAAGTAATGGAGATTCAAATGTACTGGTCCATGTACCATGGTAACCTGCATGTCACCATGGTACATGGACCAGTACAGTCAGGTTATAATATCCCGATTCCATGGGCATGGCACAGATAGCAGGATGATATAGCATTGCGAATACACACGGAATATATCGTAAGGGGAAGGCGTGGATCAATGTCCGTTCCCGTAAACAAGGCTGTGAGGTGCCATAAAATCAATAATGTCGAAGGCATACAAACTCGATCCAGTCCATGAATAAATTGAAGAGGCCCAAGACTTGACCTCCCAAAGGTCAAGTGTCCGATAAGACGATATTGACTAGAACAACAGTCGAAGTCAGGTACCTGTACAAGAATTGAATCAACACGACACAATAAAAATAGGACGAATTGTACTCAACAAAGCCGATACAGTTTCTCACGAGAAGCAGGTGTTTTCCAGGTGTAACACACCAGTTAGTGCGAGGACTAACGCTGATTCAAATGGAGAAATATTTGCACTTGTCTGCATATACAACTCTTCACTGTTATTAAATCACTTTCCACCAGGGAAGCAAGGATATGATCACTATTTTTCACACGAATATACTACACAAAGCAGCCCAACTAGAGATCGTTATCCAGTGATACAGGCCAAGCTTAAAACCGAGCCTCAGCACCAATCTACCTACACAACCTGCCACCACGACTGCCCGCGCTCGAATGAGCGGCTGCTGCAACAAGAAACAGACTCACACCTACGCTGAGCGTACTGCCTGAAAACTGGGGGTTGTGCTCTGATGCCCGCTACTCCTCGATAGATGGCGTTAGAAAAAGTTTTCATTTCATCAGCCTGTTAGAGTTTGTTACTGTGGTTTGGTTGTAATGATTTGCATCGTAAACATTGATAGATGCTTATCATCATATGGTGATTAAAATATATTCTGAAGTTGTGGCATGTTCACGGCCAGGAGCAATCACAAAGACATCAGACTTATTCCTTAGAGGATTATACGTGGCACAATATTGCCCTTAGTGATATTGCACTTACGTTATCATTCATGTTTTCCTCAGGCAGAAGTGATTAGGGCAAGCTCCGGATATTCACCCGTCTAATGATTCGAATAAGATGACCGTATTCATAATATCATGAGTGTATTCATAATAACATGACCCTATTCAAAATAGCATGAGTCTATTCATAATAGCATGACCGTATTCACAATATGAGTGTATTCCTAATAGCATAACCGTATTCACAATAGCATGACTGTATTCATAATAGCATGACCGTATTCATAATAGCATGAGTGAATTCATAATAGCATGACCGTATTCACAATATCATGAGTGTATTCATAACAGCATGACCGTATTCACAATATCATGAGTTTATTCATAATAGCATGACCGTATTCATAATAGCATGAGTGTATTCATAATAGCATGACCGTGTTCATAATGGCATGAGTGTATTCATAATAGCATGACCGTGTTCATAATATCATGAGTGTATTCATAATAGCATGAACGTATTCACAACAGCATGAGTGTATTCATAATAGCATGACCGTGTTCATAATACCATGAGTGTATTCATAATAGCATGACCATGTTCATGATTGCATGAGTGTATTCATTTTATAATGAACGTATTCACAACAGCATGAGTGTATTCCTATTCTGCAATAAGCACATATTGCTCTGAAATTGATTTTTCACACACTCTGCCATTTTTAATTTTTCAATTGTTTGTGGGCATTTTGTACTTGTATCGGCAAACAATGCTCTTGTTGTGTGAAGGTCATAGTCATAATTTTATGTTTAAAAGACTGCATTCACGGAACAGTTGGTCATCACATCGGATTTTAATGTTCCATCACCGATGCAAAGAATATTTATGTCCTTAGGAACAGGCACACCCTAATTTGATATTGATAATAAAATATGTATAGTTTTTGAGCTCTAATAAATTAATTAGGCGCTTCTCACCATTTAAATGATGCGTATCAAATGGGAATTCGAATTGACAGAAGAATGTGCTCTTGGAATACAGTGGTTCAATTTTTCGGGCATAAAGAAAAATAATGTGAAATATTTTCAGCTACGTTTTCATGAGTTTTGACAATGTAAACAGATGCAAAATAAAACGGGTTCGTTGTTAATATGTAGCGAAAAAAAATACAGTCCATTTTCAGTAATCAATAAAATTGTATAATTATTTGTATTGAGGCATGCAGCTGAACCGCAACCTAACTGCTAAATGAATGATACAAAACAAGTACTTTCCACAATGATGAAGTAAAGCGAGAAATGATATGTAGGGTCAAATAAATAGTTTATGGATAGATAATGACGAAGTAACACAAGGTACTTTCCCTAGTCAAATTTAGCTTATTTGTCATCTCCGTCTTGCCATTATATCTGAACGCCGCTTCGAGGCTCATTACGGTGTTCTGGAAATCAAATCTCACTAAGTTTAAACAGGAAGTTAAAATGTTTCACACAATATTTTTAGATATCTTTGACCATTAGAGTATTTTATTTTGCTACTGTACTTTCGGTTATAAAGATAGAGACTAGAAACGAAGAGACTAGAAACGAAGAGACTAGAAACGAAGTCGCCGAACGTTTATCAAACATTTCCACCCGATCTCTCACAAATGGCACCTGCTCTTTTTTAATTGGAAAGAAGCCAATATTCCCCAATTTTTATGAAAAGGGGACAAAAAGTGTCCCGGCAATTACCGTCCAATTAGTCTCACCTCAGCCATTGGCAAATTGATGGAAAGTTTGATTACGGATAAAATTAAAGAATTCTTACAATCAAACAAATTGATTGACGACTCTCAGCAAGGCTTTAAACACAACCGTTCCTGCCATACGAACCTTCCAAATTGTTTGAAGAATATAATTTAAATCCTTGACACAAAATCTCCAATCGATATCAATTACCTTAACTTTCAAAGGGCCTTTGATACAGTCCCCCACAAGAGCCTAGTTAATAAATTGCACAGCTTCGATATTCGAGGCGAGCTTAACAACTGGATAAAATGCTGGCGCACGGACAGACATCAGCAAGTTGCAGTTCACTTTCCAATATTCACTAACGATCTCGAGAGCAACGTACTCTCAAACATTAGCGAGTTTGCAGACGATACTAAGACAAGAGGAAAAGGGCAAACTGAACTAGAGTGCCGGCAGATCCAATTAGACATGAACACAATTGTTGATTGGTCAGAAATGTGGCAAATGAAATTTAATGTAGACATATGTAAAGTTATGCACATAGGTCCTCATAACCTTAAACACGAATATTCAATGTCCGGAAAGAAACTCCTTCTTGTCACCAAAGAGAGAGATTTAGGTGCCATAATTTGTAACTACTTAAAGAGTAGCAAGCAATGTAACGATGCTGCCACGAAATGCAACAAAATGCTAGGTATGATATCCCGCACTGTCTCGTACAAAAATCCACACAGTATGCTCGAGTTATGCAATGCATTTGTTAGACCGCATCTCAAGTATGCTGTTCAATTCTGCTCTCCATATCTTAGAAAAGACGTTATTAAATTACAGAAGGTTCAACGTAAAGCTACCGAACTCATCCCTTCGCTGCGGAATAAATCGTACAAAGACAGGCTGCATGAACTCAATATTTATTCGCTAGAGAAACGTCGTGTCAGAGGCGACATGATCGAAGTGCGGAAGATTATGAAGGGTAAGGAAATCGTCGACGGAACGAGCCTTTTTCATTCTAGATACAAACGGAGTGACTAGGAATAATGGATTCAAAATCGTTTTTGAAACGTTTCTCACTCGACATCACGCGTAATTTCTTCACGTATAGTGTTGTTGGAGAATGGAACAAACTTCCAACGGAGGTTGTAATCAGCAATACAATCGAAACGTTTAAGTCGCGGCTTGATAAGTTCTACATAAATCGCCGATAAATAGCTAAACCGTTCCACTTCTTGATGTTATATAAACAGAAACGGCAAATGAAGCTCTCTTTGACGTTCTACTTCACAACTAGCCTTCTTGATATCAAAAGGCAATCATGTTTGGGCCAATAGGCCTGTTGTTGTCTTCCTACACTTGTAAACCCTTGTAAGCACTGCAGAAAAATAATCATAACTAAAATTTCACTAAACTAAAATTACACCGAAATGGCAACATCAAACAACGAAGGATGATAGAAGGGATCTACTCATCGGGTAATGACAACGCTATAAACCGGTGCGACGCTCTCAATTAGTGGCCTCATCTAGGCCACTCCAGAAGTGAATATATATGTTTATGTATGCATGAATATGTATGTGTTCGTGTCTGTATGCTCTAGCTTGATAAATTTTCTGCCCAAATCACTGGCATTGGTAAATTACAACGATTCGTTGATCTTGTCGATTTTTCGTCAATGCACAAGTTCTTTCTCCTATTTTTTTCTCTGGTATCCACGATACTCGACTTGAGTATGTCTAGCTGTTTAAAAATAAACGTCTTCACTTGAAGAAGGTGTCGAATAATTCGCACAGAGAGCTTGGACGATAAACGTTTTTTGATAAGTCCTGATAATCTAA
>SDVV010028741.1:0-11914 GCA_016164225.1 Gammarus roeselii
TATATGTATGTAAATATATGTATATAATTACAATAAAACGCGAATAAACAGTAAAAATATAAATGTACGTAACCAGAAAATATCCTAAATACACTCGAAAGCGGGGGAGAGGGGGGGGGCGTAAAGCCCCCCGTCCGTCCGCCCCCTCTCCTCCTCATACCGCGCCAAAACAGGTTCCGACCCCACCCACCTTATCAGTGACTCCGCCCAACCCTGCCCACTGCTAATTATCCCTATCTATAATCCTTCACTAAAAGCATATTCGGCCCTATATAAACTACTACCGACTGGGCAAAAATACCAATAGCCGTTGCCAGCAAACTTGGTAGTGCTGAAGAAGATGCTGTGCCGAACGCCCTTATAAACTCCTCCTGTAGACACGGCCCGATTCCACAAAAAAGGGAGGGTGCACATTCCGCTATTAATCATTTCAAGTGGGATACAAAACGTAAATAAATTGTATCTAATTTACATTGGAATATGTTCCATAATCTTATTGCTATGGTAAGCCTAATATGATGGTTGGTCATAATGTTTTTCTGTAAGGGTGCCTGCCAAATACGACGCTTTACGTCTGAAAGAGTCCGATCACTTTGAAGAGTATAGCGTGGAAATATCGAGCATCAAAATAGTTTGATTGCAGACGAGTATAGCAAAGGCGAGTTTGGTGCTTCATTTGATACTCGCAGTAGCTCAGTAGCGGTGACAGCTCTGCTTCTGCCATCAATCCTTATTTTCTTACTTAGATATTAATGAAAACTGAATAGAATTTTCAAAATGAGTGGTCATATTACCGCTGGTCCACTATCAATCCAGTTTAAGGAAGTAAATTTGCCAAAATGTTATTGAAGTCGTATATTCAACAAAAATATTTATATTCAATTCCTGTTTAATACTCATCATAAATGAAGGATATAATATATTTTTCAACTTTTTTTCGTGAGACGGAACCCGCTATCAATCGTGTGTGTTTGATCAAAACTTCTCAAAGGGTTATTATTATCGTTATTAATGCAACGACACAAATTTTCATTATCTCAGCTCTCTTGTGGATGACACAGCAGGGGTCTGAACGTCGCCATTTCAGTGGCATTTTTAGTTTGCGTATCATCTAAACTATAGCATTCATGCACATGATCTGGAAAATTAGAACGATTCTTTACACTTTGTTGTGCAATGGAACCGCTGAACTGATGCCGATACAGATTTATTTGAATCATTAAAACTTATACTCAGATGATTCATGTGTGTCAATAAAAATATACAGTATTTATTATTTCACAGTCCTTATCTGTCGTAAACAAGCCTGCGGGTTTTCAGAAACAGACACCCCGTCATAACTTTTTTTTATCTGTCAAGCCAATCCAATAAATTCATCGTATTTTTGTCAGGAGAGCCCCCAAACTCCTATTCCCGAGAGAGGTGGTCTTGAGCTTCACGAATACAACATCGGGCCTACCTGGGTGGGTGACAGGCACACAGCAGTGCCAAGCACGCAGGCGCCTGACACTCAAAAGACCCGCCTCATCTCGTCAAAAGCCACTGGAAAACACTCTACTCCACTGATCGTTTTAAGTACACCTTCTGGTGCCTGTTCTGAGATCATTTATCAACATCAGCTGGCCCCAGATCAGTCTGAGACCAGGCCAGATTTGACAGTGACTGTCCCATCGTTGATATCTAACACTTCGCTGACCATCGACACATGCACGAGTGCCGCACTTTGTGATGAGATTACGCCACTGATCCAGTCACACGTGACCTCGTCTCAACGACCAGAAACACTGTGTGACCTCTCCATCAAATGTGAAACAAGTCCCAAGGCAACCTTAGTCGAAGATAATCAGTCATTGAGTGTTTCTGTATTCCCAGTTACAGTAGATGATAGATAGTAGATGATAGATAGTAGATGATAGACAGTAGATGATAGATAGCAGATGATAGATAGTAGATGATAGATAGTCCATCACATGCAATGACCAATGATAGAAATGCAGTGTGCCGGGTGCCGGCGTCATGTACAAAGCAGCTGTCTGACCTGATCTTGAATGTGTTTCACAGTATTGTTATTTATATGTTGTTTTATTCTCGTTCTGCGAAATTATCAGTAACCAGTCGAAGAATAAAGGTAGCTAATGTCTGCTATTATTAAGGCCGGTTACATATATTTGCAGGTACCGTTATTGACCTCCTTAAATGAATAAGATCACAACCCAATCTCTATATAAACGTAAGGACTGATTCACTTTGTATGAAAGCGCCTAAGGACATACATCACGCTTATCACACGATCGTCAAGTATTGGTCAGGGCAATATTATAGCGCTTTTCTGTGAGGATGACTAATTTGATCCATTTCCCATAAGCAAAATCTTTCTCAGCGTGAGGGTGTATTCTCACCCAAATGCTCGAACGAATAACCACAATATTATTGCATACATTTCAATATTACAGTGTATCAGTGTTCAGTTTGCTTTGTTCAAATATTTAGTAGAAGTTGTTTATGTTTTATAATATATTTTATTCTCCATTTGCAGGTTTAACAGTACAGTTATATACAACTTTTTTAGAGACTTTACTAACAAAGTCGAAGAGTTGAGGGCTCTCCCATCCATAAACTTGTTACAGAAAAGTTTCGAACATTCCCTCCTCGATGAATGTAATGCGTCGTGTGATGGGCTTATGGGAGACATGACCGAAGACATCATACAAAATTAGGAAGAAAACAATTTTTACCCAAATGATAGTATATGATCGTTTCAATAGACTTGAAAATAGTTCGGTAATTCCTTCCAGACAAACACTCTTCTCGAAGTTATTTGTTCGAGATATCATTTGAATGGGTGCAACATCCCCTTAATGAACTTATAACAGGCAAATAAACGCACGGCTCTGACTGGAAAATCTGTTTCAATATAAGTAGGATGCTAGAAGTAAATGTTCGGGTAACTTGAACCAGGGGCACGGACTATCGCTTGGAGTCAGAATGAAATATTTTTCGTAAATTGAATAGATGACCTAGTGATTTTCAAATACTTGATCGATTCAGTGGTAACATGTTTGATCAACTTAAGGCAAGTCATTGTCTTGATTTGACCCCGTTAGCTTAGTTGAATTGCATTGCACAATTAGTTGAACAATAGCAATCATGGTAATGTTCTTGAAAAGCTGATTGAATAATAAAACTGTTAGGCAGGACTCTTTCGTCCAAGTAATCCCTTTGTAGGGTGGGGTGTGCTGTCCAATTTAGCACATTGGACACCCTCTAATTAAATCCTTTGTCCGCTATATGCCAAATCTGGATTTCATTCAGCTTAGATTACGGTATGCAAGATCTACAAAGCTATATAGCTAGTGAACTCGTACCAACAACCTCCCGCGAGAAACGGATTGCACATGCAAACAAAGTCACTGGAACAACGAAAGTAGGTACAGTCACGAGTCAAAATAATGTCAATCATGAACCCCGCTGCCAAATTAGAATCACAGCAAGGCTAAAGGTAGCGTAACCGAGAGGACACTGTACCATCTTAGATTATTGCTTATTTTCCAGTGTTTTGGGGTGGATGGATGATTATTTATTTTATATATCATTAACACTTTATTGTAGTATTTCTTATTTCATGGGCTCTATTATTCATCTGTGCCCTTTTTTCATGGTGATAAATTTTTTAATTGGTTGTTATCTATCGAGGATGATGAGGGTCCCGCGACTCGTGGGAGCCTCGGGACTCTGGAGACCCATGGGATTCGGGAACCCGAGGGACTTCGAAGACCAGGAGGACTTGGAGGACCCGCTTGGATCCTTCTGGGGCCTACTGGGATGCCCGTGAGACACTTTGGGACCCTATTGAGAAACTTTGCGACCCTCTTGAGTGCCCTCTGAACCCTGGAACCTCTGCTCCCCCTTCCCCACATTGTGTAACCCATACACAGAAAAATGTATATATGTGAAATGCCTGAGTAGAAAAAGTAATTATTACAGTCCACTAGATTGCTGACGCAGAGAGGGAAAGCCTCGTCGAGGCTGGCCGAGGTGCGTCGAGATCAGTCGAAACATGTTGAGGCGAGTCGAGTTGGGTGCGACGAGCCAAGACTGGCTGAAATTATTCGAGACAAGCCGAGATGAACTGAGACGAGGGAACTCGAGGGACCCGGGGGGGTGCTCGGGGAACTATGGTTACCCTCCGGGTCCCATCGGGCTCTTCTGGAACCGAAGGGACCTCTGCTCCCCCATCTTCCCCCATCCCGCTCCCACTCTATCTCCTAGAACAATAAGTGTGATGGCAATAATCTGAGCAGTTTTTTAACCCACGATGAATTTGCTCTTTCTTTTCGATTTACGACCCGCAATTTTGCCATCTAAAGTAATGCAAGTGCATTTGTCCGAGAGTTCCTGTCTGTGATTTTGTGAATAAGTGTTTTTTCAGTCTGTGCTTGCTGGCACATGCACGGATCATATGTAATTTCTGTAACCGACGTGACCTGCATAGCTGGGCAATTTGTGTGTTTTGGAGGTGTTCTGTAGTTGATTTTGACCGTGTGGCTATAAGCCCCTGTGATGCGTAGCTGACCTTGTGCCGATTTAGACAATATTATCTGTGCACACTGGCGTGCATATATATTACTCCTGAAGTTCTAATTGATTGGAGGCGAGGATTCGTTTCGTCTGAGTCTTACCTGAATAAATAAAGTATACTATAATCGACCTAGGTCGCGTAGCTGTAAACATTGTGTTGCGTTGCTGTCGGAGCCGTCTCTGTCCGTGCAGCCGTAAACCTTGTACCAGTTGACGATGCTACCTGTACGCACTAGCGTGCGTACATGTTGCTTTTGAAGTTCTGAGTGATTGGAGGCGGAGATCCGTTTCGTCTATGCGTTTTTCTTGTGCACACCAACGTGAGTCTGACATGGCTGAAACTTTCAAATTTTTCTAACTTTAACAATGTTGTTTTTCTCGCACACAGAGGTGCGCAAGCCTACTGGAATCCATGATCGTCGTGCCCTACGACGAAGCCTATTTTGACTCACGTTGAGGTTCCGGTGGAAATGAGGCCTAAATCAAATCTCCCAGTGTTTTCCCAAGTACGAATCTGCCACCAGTGCCGTACGTATCATTCACAAACAGCAACGCGACTCGACTGCCAACTTTGTCCATTTGCGCAGAATAACGCATAACCTAGATCCAATACACTCGTGCTCCCCTTCCTAATCACTCCATCCATGTAAAGATTGAGCAGACAGGGAGACATAACGCGACCTATTCTAAGACACACTCATTGGGAAACAAACACTCACATTGCTCCCTACTCTGGTGCATACTCTGCTGCCAATAAAGAGACTCAGACAACTGAAAAATCAACGCTTCCCTGTCTACCCTATCGTAGGCCTTTTTCCTTTTCCATAATTGCCTAGATGCATCCTTTCCCTTTGCAAAGAACTTCTGGCAAACGTTCTTCACACACCCTCTACCATTCCAAAAGCCACACTGGTCCTTGTCAATTGCGATACTGCCTCGATTCCATTTGATTATCACTCTCCCGTACATCTTACCCACCACTCATAACAATCTGATACCTCATGATTTGCTGCATTCATTTTTGTCTGCTTTACCGTTGTACAGCGGAATAATAAAAGTACTGAGTCACTGAATCGGCCTAATGCTCAACCCAAAACATAGATTTAGTAGTTTCGCCAACGAGGACCTCAAATCCACCCCTTTATATGCACTTAGTCGCAACATCATCAGAACCATGAACTTTTCCAATTTTCATCATTTCAATCTCCTCCTGAACCACTTCCGCATTAATGGTCGCAACGATTCTTGTGGGGAAAACCGGCTTCCGTGCACCACCACTCACAGCAACAACGTCTGCCTCTCTGACATCTCTCGCATCTCAGCAACGCTCCCATTCTTTCTCAACATTCCTCAGCCTGGCACTCACAATGTCACATACCTGCTTTAACGCCTGCTGAAACTCCTCAGCACCGCTTCGCACATTCAGTTCACTCACCTTCACTACCACTCTGTACGTATCATCACCATCCCCACACCAACAGCTCCCAATCAGCACCCCTTATCTTCTCCTCACCAGCAGCTCCCAACCCCCACACTTACAACTACCAATCAGCACCTTTTAATCACCCATACACAAGCGGCGCCCAGTCAGTGCCTCGTTACCATACACACACCAACATCTTCTAATCATCGTATCAACCACACACTAATAACTTCTTGTCAGAGCCCTATTATCATCTCCTCATCACCTGTTTCCAGCCAGTGCCACCTCATCATCCCAACAATAACAGCCTCCACTCAGCACCCTCTCATCTTCCCCGTACAAACAGCCTGAAATCAGTGACACCTCATCATCCCACATCATCAACTTTAAATCAGTGTTCTCTCAGCATCCCAGTCTCAATCCTTCCAACGGCGCCTCCTTATATTTCATTTAACTCCCAATCAGCGCCTCCTCAGTATCATCATTACCTTACCAGCAGCTCCCTGTTGGCGCCTTCTCGTCGTTCCCATATAAGTAGCTTCCATTCAGCGCCTTTTCATGGTCTCCATAACAACAGTCCCCAATCAACGCCCTCTCGTCACCTTGACAACAACGGGACACAATCTGCGCTCTCTCATCTTCTCCATATCAATAGCACCCAGTCAGCGCCTGCTCATCAGTTTTTTTTATCCAATACCCATTAAACGACAGTCATGATACTGGTGCTACACCTAAATCTGCCAGAACCACTACCCTCCCGCCAATCACACCCGAAGCCACATAAGCCAATTCAAATATTTATTCAGCGACCTATCTTCCGGGTAAATTACTCGGCAGCAATATTAATACACAAAATACGGTTAGTAGCTCTTCCTTCAGACGCAATCTAGTCGAGAACGGACGTCTTTCCAGCCAAGTCTTCAGTCAGACGCGCGTTCCAACAGCACTGGACGTGAGCCGCCATAAAATTTATTCTAAAATAGGGTCTTCACATTCCAGGGAGAAGACAGGTAATAGAAATTCACATAGCCAAAGAGGCAATAAAACTACAAGGTTCTAAATAACCTGAAATGACAGCTAAAGCTAACACCGCCAGGTGGCCACTGTCTAATACATGCCCTCATTCAATCAAGGAAGTACCAAATTGGCGATTGTCATGGACAAGACATTGACTCGTTACTGGGCGTTACATAGGAGGATGCCGACCTAAATATGGACTACTGTTCAGGTTTCATTCGAGGAAATGGTTACGACGACGCCTACCCGATACATACGGAACAATACTTTTACAACAGAGAATTCGATCAACCCTCGGGGGGACCTGATCCCCACAATGCTGAGCAACGCTCTGGGACTTCAGATTGACATCGTTTAGGAAGAAGTCCGCGCCAATACAACAATAAGGTCCATCAAGCATCACTTGACGAATAATCAGTCAGGTATCAGAGTATTCATTCACTCGAAAGACCATCATTACAGCGCACTTGTACCTACGCAGAAAATCTTAAAATACCATAAAATGAACAGTTCACCTAATGGTATAAACTTCAGTTTTCCTTTACACCTCCTCAGTTTTGTCATTCCTTGACCAACAGCTCCCTATCGGCGTCTTCTCATCATCCTTATGCTAATAGGTGTCGGTATGATGCGCCTGACATCTGCATATACGCAGAGTACTCTCAATACGGCGTCTCCAATATCCAGGACCCCATCACAAGCAGCATTATGGTCATCGACAACAGCAACACAAATCGTAGCAATAGTCGTCGTAGAGTGTCAGAGCACATGTGACTAGATGACACTTGGGCCCCTCATGAGCCGGGCGACAAAGCAAGCAAGTCTCTGACAACGGACAAGGACCACATACGAATAAAACACCTAAATGTTAGAAGTCTTTGTTCTAAGATAGACCGATCCAACTAATGCTAAGGAATGACAATGTTGATATACTCTGTCTTACTGAGACATGACTGGCACCCAGCATGACAGCAACTTTATTCAAATATATGGGCATGAATTGTTCAGAAAAGATAGACGCAAAAGAGAAGGCGATGCCTGCATCCAGGCCAAAAATGAGTACAAAACCAGGTAATTGAAAACGGTTGATACTGGAGACGAACTTGACGATGCTTGGATTACCGTCCAAGTTAGAACAACTAAATCTTTTATTATCTGGGTTATTTCAGGCCACCCATGATGGCGTCCAGGTCCCTGGACTCTCATTCAAGGCGTGTACGTCATGGACGCCTCTTATAATGCCGTCTCCATCATTGGAGTTTTGGACGCCTCTGACCACCTTATATACGTAGGTCCATAGACGCCAACGTTCATTGCGTAAGTGCCATGAACGTCTTTTAAATGTCCGTAGACGTACTGTATACATTTCATAAATTCGTGGACGCCATCATTAACGCTGTGGACGCCTCTTATATGTCTACGGTCGCGAAGGAACTTTTGCTTAAAAATAAATCCAATATATAATAATGATAATAATAATAAAATCTTTATTGACAACCAACATGGGCATAGTTTTACAATTGTGTATATGGTCGTGGTCTGCTAGCTGTTGCGGTAAATAGCTGGCAGTAGGTTATGATGAGTATCGAATAATTGTTGGTGGAGATGGCGTCCGTCTCCAACTTGTCCTTAATATTTGCGCTCCGTTTTCATCATAAACAACAATATCAAAGAAATTTTAAGTTTCACTGAGCTGCACGAAAAATATTTTACTAAAATATCAAGCACTGAATGAATTTATTATCTTTAGTTTGACGAAGACTTGAGGGCTAAGGAAGCAATGATTCACAAGCTAAAATTTATAAAAAAAAAATCCATAAATGCGCCATATCACAATTTTACTAACATTATGAAACATGATCACTTACTGAACAGAACGATATAATGAAATTAATGAACTGCAGTGCCTCTATAAACTACTGCCGTACCATGTAGGGTAAAGTGCACGATAACCGTACTTTCAAACCTTTGTAGGGACAATCATTGTCCCAACACCTTCACCGTAACATGAATTTTACCGCAAAGGTAGTTATGATGATAATTCTGGAAAGAGTGATCACGAATGCCTATTCTTAAGAAATTTAGCTGGCTGGTCATCCATGAACGACTGACGTTTTTCGAAGCTATCGTGTCTGTCTGGATCAACTTATACGGCGATGAGTTACTTCTAATGATTAATTAAGTTAGATAATTGAAGGTTGTAGGTAATTGAATGTTGAACACCGTAGGATGTTTACGTGGACAAAGGTCAGAAGGGTGCTCAATGCCACTGGGTCATACGTCGTTGAACGACGCGTTTATTGCACGTAAAAATTGTACTACTTATGTTCAGCAGGATGTTTCTATGGTTTTTGGTTACCATGTATGATTTTGATTAAATGACTTTTTAAGCCTAATGTTATAATAACCAATGTGGTTTTGTGATAGATAACGATACATTTTTAGGGTAAGTATGCCGAGTTTGATGAAAGTATTAATTTGGCAGGGCTTGAACGCGAGTCAGGGACAATGATCGTAAGGCTTTTAACCTATAATTTCTATATTAGGAATGATGTTTGAGACTCAGCCGTGATCGGACGCGCAGGAAGGTGGGGTTATACAAAGAGAGAGAGAGAGAGAGAGAGAGAGAGAGAGAGAGAGAGAGAGAGAGACACCCAATTGGGAAGACCCAAGGATAGATATAGAGGAGTGTTTATTTTCCCATAGCAATTCATTGTTTGTGCATCACTTATCATGAAGCAGGCGCCTGGGAAGAAATGAACCAAGAAGTCGTCAAGTTCCCAGTGTATTAAGCTGGAAGTAGCTTGTCCACAGTACCTTAAATGAAGTAGATGATGGGCAGCTAGGCACACAAGGCGATGGCATAGTTGCGGATGAACCAGGATGTAAGGAGAGGGGAAGGGGGGGGCTGCAATGAACAGAATCCATGATTGGGTTAGCGAAGCTATGCACGTTACCTTTCTTGTTTGCGTAAGGGGAACAAACAAGTATTATGTGGTAAAGGGGGGACGTGAATACAGGGCCTCTCCAACATCACTTAACCTGGCAATGTTACACAAGAATACGAACATCTGTTTATTCTACTGTCCTTGAATTGATTGAAAATAAGAGTTTATTCTGCAACTGCAGATAGAGGAACTGGAAACAGAATAAACAATAGGAAAAATGTTTTGTTTCTAACTGCAAGCTGCGCAGAACATCATGCCATTATAAAACAACTACTACTACTCAATATACATATCCAACAATTTAACAAAAAAAATATTGTTTGATTTGTAATAAATCCAGACAGCAATCAGTGAAATTGCATGGATTTGCGAAAAATATGGACGGAAAAATAATTTCTAGAAAATCTGGGCTACTCTATTTATAATAAGTTATAATTATTCACAATAATAACCTAACTCTTCATGTGCAAATGCTGGTTGAATATAAAAATTATATACGTGGAATATTGAATATTCTTATAAAAACAGGTTTGGCTATGGCTGTATACAATCACAAAACAAAACGTAGGAGTAGTAGATATGGGTGCGAAAACAGGGGTGCGAGAACGGAGGTGCGAAAACAGGGGTGCGAGAACGGGGGTGCGAAAACAGGGGTGCGAAAACAGCAATGGGTAATTAGTGACTCTATGTATATTATTTGTGGATGATTTAGGATGTACGCTTTTAGTGAAGGTATTAGATAGATAAGATTTAGGATATATGTTATTTATGAAGGAATTAGATAAAGGATGACTAGATCTTTGAATCTTTTTATCGAATGTATTGGTTAGGGTGTTTGTTTTTTGTGAAGGATTTAGGATGTATGCTTTTAGTGAAGGAATTAGGATGTACGCTTTCATGAAGTTTTTTAGTGAAGGAATTAGGATATATGTTATTTGTGAAGGAATTAGATATAGGATGGCTAGATATTTGATCCTTTTTTATCGAATGTATTGCTTAGAACGTTTGTTATTTGTTAGTGACTCGGACGCTGTACTTCTCTGATACTGTAGTTATATATATTAGTGACTCTATGTATGTTATTTGTGAAGAAATTAGGATGTAGGCTTTTAGTGAAGGAATTAGATGTAGGATGGCTAGATATTTGAATCTTTTTATCGAATGTATTGTTTAGGGTGTTGTTATTTTGTGAAGGATTTAGGATGTATGCAGGATTTAGGATGTTTGTTTTTATGAAGGTTTTAGTGAAGGAATTAGGATATATGTTATTTGTGAAGGAATTAGATATAGGAAGGCTAGATATTTGAATCTTTTTTTATCGAATGTATTGGTTAGGACGTTTGTTATTTGTTAGTGACTCAGACGCTGTACTTCTCTGATACTGTAGTTATATATTAGTGACTCTATGTATGTTATTTGTGAAGGAATTAGGATGTATGCTTTTAGTGAAGGAATTAGATGTAGGATGGCTAGATATTTGAATCTTTTATCGAATGTATTGGTTAGGCTGTTTGTTATTTTTTAGTGACTCAGGCACTGTTCTTCTCGGACACTGTAGTTATATATTAAGGCAAATTGATCAAGTTAGTTTCTGATGTTACGTAGAGCGCAGGTTTTTTGTGACTCGCCTAATGCATTTGTTGGGACCTTATCTCGAGTGGTGTCTTCTATTTAGGTCACGGAGGTACTGTCGGTTCATAGAGTGTGACGGGGAAGAGGGAAGTCAGGTGCGTGAGATAGGGAGTCTATACATGCATTTTTTGCTTCATAGACTTTCCAAGAACGGAGGTTTTTTGTGACTCGGGTAATGCATTTGTTGGGATCTTTCTCTCGAGTGGGCTCTTCTGTCGCTGCATTTCTCGGTCATTGTAGTTTTATGTTAAGACAAATTTGATCAAGTTAGTTACTGTTGATACGTAGAGATAACAGGAACGCATGTTCTTTATGA
>SDVV010028742.1:0-11914 GCA_016164225.1 Gammarus roeselii
GGGAGCCAGGCCAGCAACACTAGTAAGGTCTTTCCTCCCCTCAGTTGGGAGCCAGGCCAGCAACACTAGTAAGGTCTTTCCTCCCCTCAGTTGGGAGCCAGGCCAGGAACACTAGTAAGGTCTTTCCTCCCCTTAGTTGGGAGCCAGGCCAGCAACACTAGTAAGGTCTTTCATCCACTCAGTTGGGAGCCAGGCCAGCAACACTAGTAAGGTCTTTCCTCCACTCAGTTGGGAGCCAGGCCAGCAACACTAGTAAGGTCTTTCCTCCCCTCAGTTGGGAGCCAGGCCAGCAACACTAGTAAGGTCTTTCCTCCCCTCAGTTGGGAGCCAGGCCAGGAACACCAGTCAGGTCATGCCCTACTCAGTTGGAGGCCAGCGAGCGACATTGGTCAGGTCCTTGCGTTTCTCAGTTGAGCCAGGCCAGGAACACTAGTCAGTTCTTGTACCACTCAGTTGAAGGCAAGGCAAGGAACACTAGTCAGGTCCTTGCGTTACTCAGTTGAGCCAGGCCAGGAACACTAGTCAGTTCTTGTACCACTCAATTGGAGGCAAGGCCAGGAACACTAGTCAGTTCTTGTACCACTCAGTTGGAGGCAAGGCCAGGAACACTAGTCAGGTTCTTGTTCCACTTCCTACTGCCTTACAGTTTCCTTTCACCAGCGTTAATTTAATCAATACTCTCTGGCAAAAGTCGGTACCCTTTGCATATGCAGTGCTCTGTGGCATTAGTCAGTTCTCTTTCCACTTAGCCAGCACCCAGTGACATCAGTCAGTTCCCTAACACAGTCAGTTAACGCCATGTGGCATAAATCAGTGCCGGGTGGCATCAGTCACTTCACTACACCATCACGTTATTATGCCTCGTGGCATAAGCCAGCACCCTGCAGAATTGCTCAGTTCCCTTACACCATCACTCTGCACCCCAACACCATCAGTCAGCGCCCTAACACCATGAGTCAGCGCCCTTACACCAGGAGTCAGCACCCTGACACCATCAGTTAGCGCCCTGACACCATCAGTTAGCGCCCTTACACCATCACTCTGCACCCCAACACCATCAGTCAGCGCCCTTACACCATGAGTCAGCGCCCTTACACCAGGAGTCAGCGCCCTTACACCAGGAGTCGGCGCCCTGACACCATCAGTTACCTCCCTTACACTATCAGTTGGCACCCTTACACCAGGAGTCAGCGTCCTTACACCATCAGTCAGCAGCGCCTTAACACCATCATTCAGCGCCCAGTAGTAATAGTCAACGCCGAGTGGCGCCCCCAAAGCCTCCTAATGGGGATAGGTGCTCCATTCCCCATTACAAGGCGGACTCCAGCCGGGCGTTGTCCAAGCTTATTACTCTGAGTACCTGGCCGGGCGGACCTCGGGGAATGGGGGATTGAGAATAGGGTGGTGAAGGGAGGGTAGTTTGGGGGGAAGTTCTCAGAACACCTACGACCGTGTTAGTTGAGGAAGGAATGTGAAGAGTGAAATGCTGGGCTGTTCACGCGATGACATTTTCATTAAATTTGTACACGGGCTTGGAATGCCTTGAGTTATTCGTGTAAAAATTACCAGAATGGAGCACCGGATTTCAAAATGCTTAGCTTAAGAAAAATTACCACACGGGGTTTCACGAAAAAAAATATTTAAGGAGCAGTCATGAACATAAATGTATTTTTGCTCAATCATTAAAGAGTTCTTGGCAGCACCGTTTTAAACCTAATCTAGAAATGTCATTTGATTTGATTTATATAGGAACATAAACGAAAATCACTAATTTCAAAATGTCTATACTGTATACAGCGTACGCGTAGCAATTTAAAATAGAACTTTGAACATTACTGCAAATTGTTAGCATTATGACATTTTATTCAATAACCCAAGTTCATTACCTCAACTCTTGCCACTTCAGGGTCTTTCTTTTTGCAACTTCAGAGCCTTTCCCAACTAAATAATATTTCCAAACTTTTGAGTCTTTCCCAACTTCAGAGTCTTTCCCAGCTTCAGAGTCTTTCACAACTTCAGAGTCTTTCCCAACTTCAGAGTCTTTCACAACAAGTGGTTCCGATAGTGAATGAAAAATTTAAACCTTTTTCCAAGTAAAGATATAAATTATCGCTTTTTATAATGTATCATGATAGTTGGACGGACCAGGCATCCTGCCGTTCACCAGGCAACCTACCGTTCACCAGGCATCCTGTCGTTCACCAGGCATCCTGCCGTTTTTACGGACAGGTCCACATTTGAATGTTGGAGTGAATATTAATTTTAAAAATGAAATGTTTTCATGGACTGCTTTGAAATTCATTTGAAATGTCATCTAGCTATACCATCATACCTCACGGCTGAGCCTGGAAGTCGTTACATTCCAGTTCCAAGCTAACGGTCCATTAATTACTGATTCCAAGCTGATTGTGGATACATTCCAGATCCAAGCTAACTGTCGATAGATTAAAAGTCCAGGCTAACGGTTGATTTTTTCAAATTATCAGCTGACGGTCCATACAGTAAAAGTCCAAGCTAACGATCGATGCATGACCATTCTAAGTTAACCACCGTTACATTCCTATTCCAAGCTAACTGTCGTTACATTCCAATTCCAAGTTAACGGTCGATACATTCCAATTCCAAGCCAAAAGCCGATGCGTTGACATTTCCCGCTACGGTCGAGACATTAAAGGCCTGTGCAACGTTCGTTTAATTAAAAGGTCAAGCTAGCGTTGATTAAATTAAAAATCCAAGCAAACGGCTGTTACATTCCAATCCAAGCAAACGGCTGTTACATTCCAATCCAAGCAAACGGCTGCTACATTCCAATCCAAGCAAACGGCTGTTACATTCCAATCCAAGCAAGCGGCTGTTACATTCCAATTTAATCAAACGGTCGATACATTCCAGTTTCGAGCTAACGGTTAGAACATTCAAAGTACAAGCTGTGTGAATAAAAGTTAAACCCACCTGCGCTCGGGTGGGCAAAAACTATCATATAACAGAAGCATGTACGTAACATGTATTTCGTGAGTTGCTGTACGTGAGTACCCGCTCATCCTGTCAGAGAACTGAACAGCACTCAGAAGTACCTCCACCATAAGGAATTGTTCCTGCATAATTGGAATACTACGAAACTATCATTGGTTAAGATGAGCCTCTGTAGGGCTGCCGTTCCTGACGTCAAACTGAACTTTCCCGTCAGCGAGGAATAAGAACGTCGTAATTCGTCGTGTTGTGGCACGTCGTTATTCGTCGTGTTGTGGCACGTCGTTATTCGTCGTGTTGTGGCACGTCGTTATTCGTCGTGTTGTGGCACGTCGTTATTCGTCGTGCTATGGCACGTCATTACTCGTTGTGTTGTGGCACGTCGTTATTCGTCGTGTTATGGCACATCATCACTCGTTGTGTTGTGGCACGTCGTTATTCGTCGTGTTATGGGACGTCATTACTCGTCGTGTTGTGACACGTCGTTATTCGTCGTGTTATGGCGCGTCATTATTCGTCGTGTTGTGGAACGTCGTTATTCGTCGTGTTATAGCACGTCATTACTCGTTGTGTTGTGGCACGTCGTTATTCGTCGTGTTATGGCACGTCATTACTCGTTGTGGTGTGACCCGTCGTTATTCGTTGTTTTGTAGCACGTCGTTATTCGTCGTGGTGTGTCACGCTACTACGTGACATCAGCCACATAGAGTGGAAGGGTAACTATGAGGCTAATAGGCTACCATGACATGTTTACCAAAGGTTGATACTAGCAACCGACATGTCATAGCGATCACCCACCTTTCGTGATGGCCCGCTGAGTTTGAGGTATGTAACCATCTACCGTATCAGCGCGCTGTGGGGAATGGAATGTAACCATCGGTCGTGTCAGGGCCCACTGGATCATGGCATGTAACCATCTGGCATTTTAGGGACCAGTAGGTCATGACATGCAACCATCTGTGGCATTAAGGCCCGGTTGTTATCATCTAACGCGTCAGGACCCGGTTGCCAGCGCCCTGTAACCAACTGTCGCGCCAGGGCCAGGTGGGTTAGACCCTGCAGCCATCTAGCGTGGTGGGGACCGGTGGGTCATGGCATGTAACCACCTGGCGTGTGAGTGGATGGCGTGCAATGGCATTAGGCGGCGTGGCTCTGCAAATGGCTGGGTAGCGTGGCAGCTGGTCGTCAGGAGGTGACCAGTTGGGAGGGTATCGAGCGCCTGCCTGACTCACCTGCTCGCCTACTGCCTGTTCTGCTCGTCTGCTGCCTGCCCTGCTATCCTGCTGCATGTTCTGCTCGCCAGCTACCTGCTGCTTGTTTCATATCCTTCTCTTTACGATGCCTGCCCTGCTCGTATGCTGCCTGACCTGCTCGCGTGCTGCCTGACCGGCTCGCCTATTGCCCGTTCTGCTCGCGTGCTGCCTGACCGGCTCGCCTATTGCCCGTTCTGCTCGCGTGCTGCCTGACCGGCTCGCCTATTGCCCGTTCTGCTCGCGTGCTGCCTGACCGGCTCGCATATTGCCCGTTCTGCTCGCGTGCTGCATGACCGGCTCGCATATTGCCTGGCCCGAATAACCTACAGTTTTCTGTTTTTCTTGCCTATTGCCTGCAATGCTCGCTTGCTGCTGTCCTGCTCGCCTGCTACCTGTCTTGCCTCCTGTATGTCCTGATCACCTGCTCCGTGCCCTGTTCGCCTACTGCCTGTCGTGCTTGCCTGCTGCCTGCCCTGTGGCCTTCTTCCTGTTCTGCCCGCCTATTGCCTGCTCTGCCCGCCTATTGCCTGCCCTGTTCGCCTCCTATTGCCTGCCATGCTCGCTATTGCATGTCATGATCGCCTGCGGCCTGCTTTGCGCAGATCCGCTGAAGAACAGGCCAATTGTCTGAGGTGCTCCTCAACCAGAAGAGACGGTCTGCATGCAGAGTGTCAGGCCAATTATCTGAGGTGCTCCTCTACCAGAAGAGACGGTCTCCATGCAGAGTGTCAGGCCAATTATCTGAGGTGCTCCTCTACCAGAAGAGACGCTGCCCATGCAGAGTGTCAGGCCAATTGTCTGAGGTGCTCCTCTACCAGAAGAGACGGTCTCCATGCAGAGTGTCAGGCCAATTGTCTAAGGTGCTCCTCTACCAGAAGAGACTGTCTCCATGCAGAGTGTCAGGCCAATTATCTGAGGTGCTCCTCTACCAGAAGAGACGGTCTCCATGTAGAGTGTCAGGCCAATTGTCTGAGGTGCTCCTCTACCAGAAGAGACTGTCTCCATGCAGAGTGTCAGGCCAATTGTCTGAGGTGCTCCTCTACCAGAAGAGACTGTCTCCATGCAAAGTGTCAGGCCAATTATCTGAGGTGCTCCTCTACCAGAAGAGACTGTCTCCATGCAGAGTGTCAGGCCAATTATCTGAGGTGCTCCTCTACCAGAAGAGACTGTCTCCATGCAGAGTGTCAGGCCAATTGTCTGAGGTGCTCCTCTACCAGAAGAGACTCTGCCCATGCAGAGTTTCAGGCAAATTGGAGGCGTTCGTCTATCAGGTTAGTCCACTTCGTTGCGATGGCGTGAGGTTAGGTCCAATAATATCATTTGTCAGCCATGGAGTTACCACAATTCTGCCTCAATGGTAGTGAGGTTGGTGTTCATGATGCTTCTCATGCTATCATAGTATGTGGAACAGGTCAACCATTGGATTGGGGTTGAACAGAGTGAGCTGCGGCTGCAACCCTTCAAGTGAATGTCACCCCTGACTTACAAGACTTACTTTGTCTCTTCGTGTGTTTTTTTCGTATTGAATTTTGTTCGTATACAATCACTGTAAAGAGTAATCGACTGCTAGGTACATAATTCCCCTCTAATAAGGTAAATTTATCATGACTAGATTGAAATGTGAATAAAGATCATCTTGAACTTATTGTTTAGTACTTGTAAAATGAATGTTCCACTATGCAGATGTTTGCAGGTGGCACCAATCTTGACTGCCTGAACATCGCATTTACCGGACGAGCACAGGCTTGTCGGCTCGGCCTCAAGTATGCAAATCGAAAATTTAGTCAAATATATTATCTTTTAGAACGAATTGGGGCTTTCATTTCTGGAAAATGTCTGAGTCAGCAATTTCAACGTCAATAATGCTTGGGAATTTGAGTAGGAATAACATTTACATCATGTAAAAATATCAAATACAACCATAGAACGTGAAAAAAATCACGTTAAATGAACTTCAGTATTGTTTTTGAAATGTAATGATGTTCACCGGTTGACAATTTCGTAATTAATTTCCGGTTTTGTCAGAAAAAATGGCTGCTGGCACTGTCAATATCATCATTAGTTTACCTCACTGCATAACGTCCTGTTTCTCCCCTGCCACTACATTAAACTAGCTTCATTTTCTTTTTATTTGTATGCCGATTATGCTCTACATTCCATTCATCCGCCCCACCCCCTCCTTCAACACCTGCCCTTCCCCTGCTACCACCCCATATCCCTCATCCCCCACCCTATTCTCTTCCTTCCACCTCCTCCTCTCAGCCCCTCCCCCCTACCATCTCTCCTCAGCCTCCTCCCCTTGTCACAATGCCGCCAGCGTTCTCCCCATTGTTCACCTCCACTCCAGAGTGTCGCCCCACACTCAAGTGTGACCTGTTCGCACTCAAAGGGATTACAACGCTGCCCAGATATCGGAGCCCCAGTTATTTTATAAATAAGAAAACAGGGGCCTGGAGAAAGTGTGTCATGTTGGAACATCCATGTTCTATCAAAACCCCTTAAAATAGTCAACACATCATCGTGATCTATATTGTGAGTCTGGTTTGTATATGGGATGTAGGGGAGAGTGTTGACCTTCAATTTTCCGTAATTTTTTTTTGGCAAAGGGAAAATCCCGTTTCGTTTCCTTATTTTAAACATATGTGCTTATTGAACAATTTAATATAATTGGTAAGCTGTTCTCAGACTAATAAAATCTAGGAAAAGGCGTCAGCTCGCATGACGCTACCTCGGGAAAATTACAACTAAACAAGCGTCTACGTAAGAAAATGTAACTTGGGTAATGTTTTTTTACCGCTTGTTACATACGGCATTTGAAAAATGTGAACCAACTTTGGTCTCCGGAGTAGTCGCGGTAATTGAGTTAGGAAAAGGAGTTCGTTCCCAAGTGAGGCAAAGACGAGGGGTTTGCTCGAATTCTGTCTTCTTGTGCTGCAATTTTATGTCCATGGAGCTGGTAACCTCTAAAATAAGTTCGCAATAAAGTGCTTGCTATAAGGCTAGCATTTTATGCGTCGTCTCAAGCTTTGAACCTCTAAAATAAGTTTGCTATAAGATGCTTGCAATAAGGCTAGGATTTTAAACGTCCTCTCCAGCTTTGAACCTCTAAAATAATAATCGGTATGAGGTGCTTGCTATAAGGCTAGGAATTTATGTGTCCTCTCCAACTTTGAACCTCTAAAATAAGTTCGCTATAAGATGCTTGCTATAAGGCTACCATTTTATACGTCCTCCTTAACTTTGAACCTCTAAAATAACCTCTAAAATAAGTTCGCAATAAGGTGCTTGCTACAAAGCTAGCATTTTATACCTCCTCCCTAAATTTGCACATCTAAAGTAACCTCTAAAATAAGTTCGCTACAAGGTGCGTGCTATAAGGTTAGCATTTTATATGTCCTCCATAAATTTGAAAATTAAGAAGGGAATTCCCCACAGCATTTTTTCTCTTCTGTTCTACTTTCCGAGACTGTTTACAATACGAAAAAAAATAAAGTAATGGCGCAGAAGTGAATGTTTCAAGTTGTTTTCTTTCATTTGATGAGAAACAATGCAACGTTTAATTGAAGGTATAGGTTTTGAGGAAAAAAAAAGTAATGGCGCAGAAGTGATTTCCATGATAATAACCATGGGTTCGGCGGTACGACAAATTCAACGCGTTAATAAGAACACCCTGTTGGACTAGTCATCTATAACAATAAATGGACGAATCATGATACCTTCAAAAGGGTGAAGACGATATGCAAACATATGAACTATCATATTATTTCAAATTTTGTACTAGACATTTGAGACCATCATATATGAAACTGCTGCATTTAATTGGTTGCTAGATAAACAAACAAACCTAATTCGAACCAGTTAAATGATTCTGAGCATGATTATCAAATTTATATGCGCTATAAAATAGTTGTATGAAGCAATCAAATTGACTGATAATAATCCTTGCAAAATGGATTACAATGCATTTTTTCAACCCTCATCAACACGTATAACCCAAAACACTAGAAAAAATCCACTCGGCTGATTGAAAATTTAATTTCATAAGGAATCCAAATACAAAGGAACAATATCTAAACTCCAATTATGCTCGAAGGCCCCTGTAATGCAAGAAGATGCGTCCCATCGGTGCGTCCTTTCGAGGCGTCCCTTCTAAGCAGTCCCTGCGATGTGCCTTATCAAGGCATTCTTCAGGGCGTACCTTCAAGGCGTACCTTCAAGGCGTTCCATCGAGGCGTTCCTTCAAGGCGTCCCTTCGAAGCGTCCATTCAGAATCTTCTATACTGAAATTGGTCTTTCCTTAGCTCGATCGGAGGATCTTGAATGATATGACCGGAGCTATAATATACTTTATTTCTGATAAAATTATCAGCTAAATAATTTAAGCTTAAGATACAGACCTTAACCAGGCTTACGCGCAGTGTGTGGGTAAATAGCACCCCATGATCAATATTAGCTGACGGATTTCCCCTCAAATGTGAGGTGGACCCATTCTATGGGGCAGAATTATGAACTTCAAATATTGCTCTTGTTTGCAATAAGTCGTCTCTCAGAAGGAGTAAAATGATCGGTCTGCAGTAACGTGTTCGTCTAGCGATCTCCAAGTTCGTGTGATTACGGCATAAATGAGTAATGTGAACATACAGCCTTACTTGAAACTTTGTCTGGTGTGTACCGAGGGTTGAGTTGTTTCTAACGGTAATTGAGTTGATTCTGTCGTTAATTGAGTTGTTTCTGCCGTTTATTGAGTGGTTTCTACCGTTAATTGAGTTGTTTCTACCGTTAATTGAGTTTTTTCTACCGTTAATTGAGTTGTTACTACCGTTAATTGAGTTAAACAGATTCAAACGCATATTATTACCGAATTTGATGTGTTCTTCATACATTAATATATGATTCAGGTGAATGATAAAGAACAATACTTTCTGGATTACGTCGCTCTGTGTAACACGCAACTAATGACTCAATCAATGCTATTCCATTAACCGAGTGCCACAAAATAATGTCTATTTGTCCCGTATTCACGTTAAAAATATTTCTAATAAAATTGGACGCAAGACTTATGACTTTGTCCTCGTCCATGTGCATCTGATGAAATATTGATTTCATTCTCAATAAGAATATCAACGACAACAACAAACATACATAAACAAAAAACACACAACAACAAAGATGCATATCAAATACAACCGGAACACAGCTAATAAATCTGTACAATCCATGCCATGGAACATAATACAGCACGGAACTAAGCTCAAACAGCATGCAGCATAAAACAACGTACAGCGAAGGGCAATAATCACAGCACACAGCCTGCACGTTAATGCGTGCAGATCCATACTTTTTTTATTGATTGTGTGTGACAATCGCTGTCGTTGTAATTGATTGATCTATTTTCTAATATTACAGACAGCGGTAAAAGCACTCAACCCCTTCTCAATCAGATCGGTTATTTATTAATTAAATTATAGAGTAGCCACGTGCGTCCACTCCAACTTATTATTGCAGATATAATATTGATGGAATTGATGACGAGGTAAGTAGGGTAGGGTGGGGAGGAGGGGGTTAGCTAGAAGGAGTAAGTTAGGAAGGGTAAATAGTTAGGGGTGTGTTGGGAGTGGCAAATTGTGAGGGGTAAGTATTGAGTGATAAATGGTGAAAGGTAAGTAGGGAGTGATAAATTGTTAAGTAGGGAGTGGTAAAATGTGAGGGGTAAGTAGGGAGTGGTAAATTGTGAGGGGTAACTAGGGAGTGATAAACTGTTAAGTAGGAAGCGGTTAGTTGCGAGGGGTAAGTAGGGAGTGGTAAATTGTGAGGGTAAGTAGGGAGTGACAAATTGTTAATAGGGAGTGGCAAATTGTGAGGGGTAAATAGGGAGGGGTGAATTGTAAGGGGTAAGTAAAGAGTATTGAATTGTGAGGGTTAAGTAGAGAGTATTAAATTGTGAATGACAGGTAAATAGGATGAGCCTGGTGGGGAAAGTAGAGAGGAGTAAGTTTTGAGAGGTAAGTTGGGACGGGAAAATTGGGAGAGGTAAATATGGAAGAGTAAAAAGGGACAGTAAGGGGTTTGGGGTAAATAGGGGGGAAAGGGGTAGGTTGGTGGAGGTGAGTTAAAAGGGGTAAGTTGGGAGGGGTAACTTGGAGAGGCCCTTGGGAGGAACCGAAAAAAAGACGTTTCGAACGGAGATTCGCAAACAAAATCTACAACAAACGGCTCGACGGAATGGTTTGTGGTACTCTCGATTCCATAAAAGAGGCTAATACACTAAATCATATTTCTATCATCATCCCCAAGGACAACGTACAAACTAACTTTTGTTGCAAGGTAAAGTTTTCTCATGAATCCTGGGCTAACTTGGTCGAACTTGAGACCCTCCCAAGATGCAAGATTAATTCTCTTCTTGGAACTAAGTTACACCACCAGAGCCAAACAGCAAGGATGGAAAGGATATTTGCTTCTCCAAGTTGAACTCTGAACCACCATGCATCTATTACGTTCAAAAGGAAACGTAAACGAGAAAATGAAATATTCAGGAAACAGCTGGCTCGGCTCTTTGTGAATAACGCCTAAAACCAGATATATCTATTTCGTGTTTCGCCTCATACACACTAAACATTGCAATAGCCTTAACGATGTAATTTTCTTTATTGTTTTATTCTCAAAGAACTGAAGAAACTATTGATTAAACAGCGATATCATATCGTTCAGCTTTATAGTATAAACAGCGGTTGCACTGCAGCAACACTAAGAACTTTCAGAAAGTTGATGTTATTGGAAATGTCCCCTCACTTTGCAGTATTTGACTCTGCCGCGAAATTTAGGATAGACAGCGTCTGGGTCGATCTCGGACAGGAAAAAGCATAGACAACGTCAAATCTGGTGCTCCAAATTTATAAAACAACTTCGTGGTGCATTTTGAAAAAGATTGGAAGTTTTATCCGAACAAACTTCAGCATGTGGTTCAAATTTGAACAGCTTTTAGGAGGACTTTATTACTTGTCCGCTGATGATGACTGATGAAAAACATTATTACCAAATCGTTTTGGAGGGTGGAAAATCCACAAGTTCCACTCAAATGGAGTTTCATCCACAGCGCGTAACTGTGTGGTGCAAAAGTATACACGACTGTATAATTGGACCTTTGAAAACGCCGGACCTTTGAAAACGCCACTCCACACATACTTAACACCTCCTGTTCGTCATCTGTGCAATCATCACGAGCTGTTGTTTCAACAGGATGGAGCCACTTGCCTCACAGCCAATAAAACCATTGAAGAGCTGCATGAAATGTATGGCAATAGCATCATCTCACGTCGATCTGCACTCGCCTGGCGACCAAAATCTCGGGCCCTAACTGCTTTTGACTATTTTCTCTGGGGAGATGTAAAGAAAAGAGTCGACATCGATAGGACGGAGACTTTGAAAGATTTGAAGGAGAAGGTGAGACGAGAGATTCGTACGATTCATCTTGCGATGATACGTTTCGTGATGGAGAATAGTCTTGTATGACCTCGCTCGAGTATGACTCTGTTAGGAGACACCAGAAGATGTCAGCTCCTACAGTTAGTTCATCTCAAACTTCTTGTGTTTTTTCGAGTTGTGTACATGGAATTTGTGTACTATTTATTCAAGGCGTTTCATTGACCTTTAAAACAAGAGAATTATGCATGATAAACCCTTCATACAAATAT
>SDVV010028743.1:0-11913 GCA_016164225.1 Gammarus roeselii
CTCTCCAGTGATCGCCAGCACTTGATCGAGCGCCCTCTCCAGTGATCGCCAGCATTTGGTGGAGCGCTCTCTCCAGTGATCGCCAGCATTTGGTGGAGCGCCCTCCCCAGTGATCGCCAGCACTTGATCGAGCGCCCTCTCCAGTGATCGCCAGCATTTGGTGGAGCGCCCTCTCCAGTGATCGCCAGCACTTGATCGAGCGCCCTCTCCAGTGATCGCCAGCATTTGGTGGAGCGCTCTCTCCAGTGATCGCCAGCATTTGGTCAAGCGCCCTCTCCAGTGATCGCCAGCATTTGGTCGAGCGCCCTCTCCAGTGATGAGTTGAAATAAGTTCTCATTGAGAAAACTTCAAGATTATGTAGATTATGTACGGACATATCTAGTAGCATAACATCACCACTACAAAACCAAATTCATAAACACACCATATCCCTGCTCAATTGGTTCATTTGTACCATGAGTTTAATATATATTACAGGATTAAGAAGCTCCTTGTAAAACACAAAAATACCATGAGGCATTTCGTGAACTAACCTCTTTATTATTATTATTTGTATTATTCATTATTATACTGAAGTAAAGAGAGAAAATAACTTACAAGTTCTGCCACTGACCCTCAACATGATTTTACTAAAACAAGAACAAATCTTGAATTTGAATCTTCGTAAATCCTTTCGTTTATTTGTTTGAAATATTTGTGAGCTATACATCTGACACCTCCATACATCATATAAAAAACATCAGTTAAATAAGGTTATAGTGAAATAGAACGGGAAAAGAAACTGAAGGACGCAAAAAATCGACAGAGCCCTTCTGGATGTGAATATCAAATATTTGAACGTATTTTCATTTCAGTACTCTTTGGCAATTTAAAATGGGGCAAATTCACAGAGTGTGAAATAAAATCATCCATAATTAGGTCCAGACTTCTAGACTGGGAGTGTTGTGTATCAACACTAGGAATCCAGTTGGCGGCCAGCAAAATAACCGGCTATGGGAAGGCCGTCAGGTCATAAAATATGGTTAGATGGTACGTTCTGTAACGGGCAGTTCCGATATTCCCCCTAAAATAGCTAATACGGGGAATATGACACATTCCATTTTTTTACAGAAAACTGAATAAAAAAGTCCCATCTATAACATTTAGCTATTTTGTGTAGGAGATGAAGAACAGGAAAGAAATGAAATAGTCGAAACCTATTTTTTCATATAAACAGTTTGAAAAAAGTCTCTCCTTTTATCTGATTCGTTCTATCAAACTTTCTCTGAGCCGGAATGTGTTATAAAGGTGCTATCCTGTTATATGCGGCAAGTAGTAAAACAGTACAAATTTAGACAAATTACCAATCATTATTCAACAAGCCTGAAGATGATACCCGATGCTTCTCTAACTGTATACGAAACCAAAATCTTCACAATATACAATGATTAGGTAAAATAGTTTTTCAACTAGGAAAAATAGAACTCTCATCCAAACTCTATGAAACATGAATTATATCAAAAACACCGATCCATGCAGTGACACAACCTAGTGTTTCCTGCCTCATTCGGTTGCCTTTGATAAGCTTCCCTTCACGAGGCCTGCACCCCAATTCCCCATCCTCCCTGCTCTATATTGGTCCTCTCATTTCCGCTTTCGAAGCGGCTTGTGGCAACAGAGCCTTGGATGATGTGTTGTGCTTCCATTACCTATTCCTGACGACCATCGAACAAGAACCAGCCTTCAGTATGAGCGAAGTACTTTTTCAGCCGCATTTAAAAAGGCCCGGCAATGTGACCGCGGCCAGAAGGGACCGAGCGGGGGCCACAGGTCCGGGGGGGTGCCTTTGGAAGCAGGATAGTTTTGAGTAGAAGCTCGTAAGATAGTCAACTCGAATTGATTCAGCACCATCGCATTGAACGCGGGTAGTTCTATCAATCTCAGAAATAGGGTCTAATTTTCGATATCTCTGCATGGTGATTGTATGTTTGCAGGAGTATCGGTAACAAACGCAAAAAAATGATATTCCTGGCTTCTACAGCGCACAGCCAAGCGACAGATGCAATAGTTTATTTGATTCATATTTGGAGAGTCTCATCGATCCGTAACGCTTATGTATCAAATCGGATACAAGCCGTGGTAGGAATATAATAGACTTCCTATTGTATAGGATTGGAATAATATATATATATTTTTTTATGTTTTTTGTCTAGCTATTTTCCAGCAACTGGTTTAATGACCAATGATTCAAACAATCAGTAATATGAAAAATGTATAAACTCTCTCATAAAAATATACAGATTACATATATTGCTGTGTAATAGCTCCACATCTGCGTCAAATATTAACTGAAACGGTTATCATTTAATTGTGACCGTTTGATTATAATAATGAAATTTAATTTCCCACAGGAGAGCAACCATTTCCTAACCTTACTTATTTTATTTCCCACAGGGGAGCAATCATTTCCTAGCCTTACTTATTTTATTTTCCATCTTACCCCATTCGAAGACGACGCGTACTGTTCCCGACTCGAAGGGGGGTCGCACTTTCGAGTGTATCTGCACCATAAATCAACATTACTGCCCCCATCACCCCGTGGGCACGTCGCCGGGCCCTTCACGAGAGAGGAGGGGTGGGCTGGTTGGGCCCGCCTCGTGGTTTATCAGGTATTGGACTCCGATGCTTGATCGATGGCTTCAGTGCCGGCGGCTGCCGCAAAGAATTGTCGATTAGGATTCCAAAAACAGGAGCCAGAGGAAACGGACTGGAAAGTGCAACAAGGTGGCGTGTTAGGGGTAACGGTGCCGCTGGTTAAGGGCAACAAGGCGGCGTGTTTGGAGCAACGGGGCACCGTGGTAGGGGCAACGGGGCGGGGTGTTAGAGGTAAGAGGGCGACGTGATTATTATTATTATTAAATCTTTTATTTCCATCGTCTAGCAATGGGTTTTTAATACTTAGGTCTAACACATCAAACTTATTCTTTAAAATGCCGTATTTGAATTAGCAAAGCGAGAAATGAAAAGGAATTTGTGACAGGACATCTCCTGTCGGCGGCCGATTTGTAGCTACTTCGTGTTGCAAAACAGTTTTCACAATATGTGCTATATTTTTAAATGAGAAACTCATGGGCATGGGATTGATAAATCCAAGATTAATGAATACATCGCAGCTCATCTCTAGTAGGCGGTTGGCTTGTCCTTCGTGGAACCGAAATGGAATACACAATATACCATTAAATAAATACCAACACCTATATATTCATATTGATATACATATACATGCACGTACATATATATACAAATACATATACATGTACACATACAAATACACACATATACGCGTACATACCTACATACATATATGGACGACAATCAGTATAATTCAGTGGGGGAGTACAAAACTCAGATGGACGGAGTTCTCCAAGAGAAGAATAGAGAACAATGTTACCTTTTATGATGGCGATTGCACCTTGAAAATGGTACGGTAATTAGTAGAATACATTTATTTATTTATATTTGTATCGATTTACTTCTGTGGGAGAGAGCGGCTACATATAATTCATCGACAGACAGAGCACACTTTGAAAGGATTGAGACATTGAAATAGATGAGACGTTAGTTAACTGCAAGGGTGATTGGCAATGGTAATTGCTGATTGGTGTGGAGATATAATAACCAGTTACAGCTAAGTATCAATGAATCAGGATAATCTAATGCTGGAGTACACAAGTCGGATGAATATACTTCCGTTATAGGAAGTATATTCATCCGATAAGGCAATGATTGTATCATTAAAAATGGTACGGTAATTGGTAGAACCAGTTCAATGAGTGATATTTAAATCGCGTTAACATTTGTCGAAGTTTGAAGCTGCCTATCGTTCCTCGAAAAAACTGAGTTTATATTTTAATTATAATAAAACGAACAAGAACATTTGATACTTAGAAATAGACGAAAAGCTAGTTACCACTTATGGTAATTGGCAAATATAATTGTGATCGGTAGCAACATAGAAAACATATGTATTGTCATAGTAAAAACGATACATGGTGTTCCAATGTTGAGAGGGATGGTGGTGGTGGATTCGAACATGCTCAAGAACAGAATGCATTTTCTGGTTAATGGTGTTATGCATTTGGCTTGTGTTTGTGGGCAAAGTTACGGTTTTGAATTGATCGGTCAATAGATGTTCATTAAGCCTATTCTTGAAGGACGTGTTGGATTCAAGATTCTTGAGGCTTGTTGGGAGGTTGTTCTAGGATTTTGGTCCAGTAATCGAAAAACCTCGACAGGCAGTTTCTATTTTGCTGTGTTCAACGTGCAGAGGATCATTATTTCTTGTGAATCGATTGTTCTTTTCACCTCGAGAATAAATGAGTCTTTGGCTGCCGGGTGGATGTTTTTCTAGAAGATCTTTATGAATTCTGATCGACTCATGGAGTGCCAGTTTGTTGTCAAAATTGAGCCACTGTAATTTTTCGAGGGGAGGACTTACGTGGTCTCGTTTTCTGTGGCTACCATCGCATGTTATTCTTGCCGCAAAATTTAAACAACGTTGCACTTTCTCTCATTGAGTTTTGGTGCAGTTCCCCCAAATTCAAAGACAGTAGTTAATGTGAGAAAATACTAGAGCGTGGACAATCAGTAATCTTGATTTGAAGTCCAATTATTTTTTTGCAGAGTTTAGGAACAAAAGTGTTCCATTCAACTTGGAACACAGAGTAGTTACGTGGTGTTTGAAGGAAAAATCGGGATCAAACCATACGCCCAGACTCATAACTTTATCTTCAACAGGAATGTCAGATTTGCCTATCCTGATAGAGAAATTAATTAGAACTGCTTTTTTTTAGTTTGAGCCGAACAAGATGCATTTTGTTTTGTCAGAGTTGAGCTTGAGTCCATTTTTATCATACCAAGAATTCAGATTAGTTACGGCCGTCTGAGCGTCGTCTTTCAGCGCATTCAGATCTGACGGTTGTTGTGAAAACAATATTTGGACATCATCGGCGTACTTTACCATTTTCGCTTGATTTTTTGGTAATTTACAGTCGATGTCATTTACAAAAACCAGGAACAACAAGGGGCCAAGTACTGAACCTTGAGGGACCCCAAAGGCAACTCTGGCTGAATTTGACATTGTTGCGTTATCGAGTTTAACTGATTGTTGCCGATTCATCAGATAACTTTCGAACCAAGTAGGGTCTATTCCGATGTTGTGGAGCTTATCAAAAAGAATTTTGTGGCCTATACGTTCGAATGCTTGCGATAAATCTAGCAATACCAGCAGAGATATCTGCCCTTTATCAAAGTTTTTGTAGAGATCTTCAGTGATGCTCATAAGTGCGTCTTCTGTTGACAATTTTTGCCGATAAGCACACTGGCAGTCATTCAACAGCTTGTTTGATTCCAGGTAATCAATCAATTGGATAGATATATCATTTTCAAGAATCTAGGATAGGACAGGCAGAAGACTGGTCGGTCTAAAGTTGGAGGGTTTATTCTTGTCCCCAGACTTATGAATTGCTTCTATGATTGCATGATCAAGATCTCTGATAAAATTTCACTTGCTATGGAGGTGTTAATAACTGTTCTGATATAAAGCAAGGTAACCAAAAGGCTGTCTTTCAGATATTGTAAGGCTAAAGCATCTATTCCTGTTGAATTTGTGTTCCTCAAGGCAAATAAAGCTCGTTTTACTTCGTGTTGCGACACTTGCTTTGGTTTCCATTTGACGTTTGCTTCAAGGTCGCTGTCTCCATCCAAAGCTTTTGGACTCCATGTAGCTGTTACGTCGCTCTGTAATTCTTGATAAGCTTCCTGGGCCGCCTCTTCAAAAAACTGTTTCCCAGCTCCAGCGAAGTAGTAGTTAAACTTTTCTGAAGGAGATTGAGTATTCGGATAAGTAGGTGAGATGATTTTTTTTGTAGGGAACAATTCTTTTCAGTACATTCCACGTTTCTTTTTCATTGTTTTTGCACTGTTCTAGTTCTTCATGATGGTATTTAATTTCTGCCCTCCTGACTTTCTCGTTTGATTAATCGATTTTGAATTCGAAATAATGCTAGCCAAGTGATTCTTCGTTTTGACCTGCGTTTGAGATATTTTTTAAGTGCAATTTCGTTTCGCAGTTTTTCCGTAATCCATTTAACTGGCACGCTTTTCATTGTTTTAGTTTCCGTTGGCGCCACCGCGTTCAGAAATATGAGAAGTTAGTCTGTGAGTAATTGGGCTTGCTCTGTGACGTTATTTGTGCTATGTATCGGTTTAGTTATCTCAACGTTTGCCACTAGTTGTGCTATGAAATTATCCGCGGTGTAATTTCTTTTTGGACGTCAGGTTATTTTGTATACTTGTTTCTTCTCTTTTTTGATGTTAATGGTACAGATTGGAGCAACAAGGTAGCGTGTTAGGGGTGTGGGCAACGAGGCAGCTTTTTAAAAGCAACAAAGTGGCGTGTTAGGGGTAAGGGCAACGATGCGGCGTGTTAGGAGCAACAAGGTGGCGTGTTAGGGGTAGGGGCAACGAGGCGGCGTGTTATGAGCAACAAGGTGACTTGTTATGGGTAGGGGCAACTAGGTGGCATGTTAGGAGTAGGAGCAACGAGGCGGCGTGTTAGGAGCAACGAGGAGGTGTGCTAGTGGTAATGGGAAGGCTCGTTTACAAGTGTAAGAAGACAGCAGCAAGCCTATTGACAGAAATTAAATTTTTTTTTAATGTAAGAAAATTCATTCTAAATTATAGCGTCAGTGCGAGACTGATGTGTCTGTTTAATTTCTGTATCAAAAGATCAAGAAAGAGAAAGGTTGTAGTAGGAAATAACATTCAGCGATGGTACTCGAAACAACTCAGATCAGCACCTGCAGATAAAGGCACCGACCATCGATGTTTATTTTAGATTTTCTCGGTTTTATTGCTGGTTAAACCAATGCTGACCGGCGTCGTTGATGGTCACCGACCAACAGCTTGTTTACCGTGGTAGGGCCAATGCCGGGCACTTTTTACCCCCTGTGGTGTACAGGTGTCTCAAAAATCCCTCATGATACCTGAGTCAAAAGTCTGGAAGTTTGGCTTGATATGATGTTGTGACATCATTTGCAAAAGCTTGTTCCAGTCTGAATAACGCACTCATATTTCTTATTCAAACCGAAAAAAACGACATTAGGTATAGACTTTTGTAATCAATGCTCTGATATTCGTCTCTTTATTCACTGACTGTTCACTGTTCAACTTTCTATTCTTGTCATATGGCACTACCATCTTTGCCTGCCATCAATCCCTAACGGCTGTGCTCTTTGTCCTCACCGTTATTTTCAACTCCTCGTTCCACCACTAGCAGATCACACGACGCACACCAGATTCATTTCTCACAACCCAACACAGTATCTCTGACCGTCTAACACTCTTTCACATCATTCCTCAGGCGTGACTTGTGTTATATTTGTCATTCGAATCCGGTTGGAACTCTCCTTTTCTGCTTACCTCATTCAATTCACTCACATGCACTACCGCTCATCATCTTCCTACTCTTTGGCTCCCCATCCATTTCCGCTCTACTCGTAATAGATTCCAGCAGTAGATGATCTGGCATTCCTCAACCCTCTTCACGGAACATCCGCACATCAAGAAGCCATACCACCAATCTTTTTCCTCGAATTTATCACAAAATTAATCAGCGCTCTTACCATCAAAGTACCATGAGCGTCTTTATTTAACAGAACTTACTAATGGACATCTCTCATACTAAAAAAGCTGTTTCCAACCATCAGCTCTCATTCCCAACACAACCCAGTGCAGTTCTTCCCACTTTAATTTCTCCCTGTTACGCCAAACCTCCCTACCACATTCTCCTCCATTTCATTTCCAACTCTGGCATTTAGGTCCCTCACCACCACCACCCTTTCTCATCCCAGACATCCAATACACTCAATCAGACTAATCTAAAAATTATCCATATCCTCCTCATTATTCTCGTATCTGGTTTGTAAGTATTTACAAACACATACATTCCTTTATCTGACTAAATCTTCACCCACATCAATCTAAAGGACGTACCCTTCTACTCCATAACATTCTTTAGCCCTACGATTATACAATAGTGGCAACACTCATTCTCGAGCTTAACCTGTCTCCACGGCTAACTTCCATCCATTAGCCTCATCAAACTATAGAATTCCAACTCACCTACGTCTCACCTATTTCTCTCCTTTCAGCTTCATCCGTCTCACCTATCACTCTCCTCTCAGCATCCTCCGTATTGCAACCACGCTTATTCAACATATATAACAAAAGCGTTCGGGGCGACAGCCTCTCCTCCTCCATCCTCCTCGCTATTTTTCAGGGAGGAAATACAGAGGTGGGAATCCTCGGCCCTTTCGCGCTGTCCCTCTTAGTCGCGTCTCACGACACGCAAAAGGGCCGAAGGCAGGTATTCTTAACCACGGCCACCAGAAAAATGTTTCTGGACTTCCTTGCAAGAGTTCATGAGGAAGTCCAGGTAATTATTCTTCCATACTTCCATCACGACTTACGTCACGCAGCAACACATTCCAGCACATTTCCAAATAATTATTCTACATTAATTCACCAAATGGAAAATGGATACAGCCACATTTGATATTTTTCGTAGCTTCTGTCATTGAGAAAAATTATTTGACATGTTTTCTGATATTTCAAAGATTCTATTGATTTCCTCCGTATAGTCATGAGTTTTGAAGCAACGTCTTATTAGACGTTCTACATTTACTATAGAATCGCACAACGACATTTCAACATTCAACTTTAAACAATTGAATGAAGATCCAACCAACATCCGAAGTCTAACGAGTCAAAGACGGTCCAAAATACTTCGATTCACATCTCACAGAAGCTCCAACAACCGACGTAAAACATCTCGGAGAAGGCCCAACATCAAAATTTCCTCATTAAAGCAGGTCCAACATCTAATTGCCTCCGAAAAAAAGAGGCAATTCGAAAAGCCAATTATGTTAGATTCTTAATAAATATCCACTTGCTCTGGATATGTACTTTTCGATCCTGCATGTTCAATCTCAATATGAAATGTGAATGTAAATCGTCTACTCCTTAAACATACTTTTCAATACCTTTAGTTGATGTGCATGTGTGTGGAATACATTATTTATTACTGTCTATTCATGAGGTGTGTTCGCTGCTACTTGTAATAAATTTTCAAGAACTGAAGGATATAGGTTTTCAACTGCTAGTTTCCCCGCGAGTGGGGCATTTTTGAATATGTATTTAGCTTAGTGCGGGGTAGGTTAGGGTGGATCAATGTTGAATTTTGTTGAATGATATTCGGGGCAAAATGTTTGATGAGAACCTTCCATTCAATTTTAATTATTTGTTGAAAACGGTACACTCTTTTAGTGAATTTTATGCTGACGGGTCTTGTCGTGCATCACCTCACTGCAATAGTTTACGTAGTCAGGTAATGCAGTACATCACCTCACTGCAATAGTTTACGTAGTCAGGTAATGCAGTACATCACCTCACTGCAATAGTTTACGTAGTCAGGTAATGCAGTACATCACCTCACTGCAATAGTTTACGCAGTCAGGTAATGCAGTACATCACCTCTCTGCAATAGTTTAAGTCAGGTAATGCAGTACATCACTTCACTGCAATAGTTTAAGTAGCTGGGTAATGAAGTACATCACCTCACTGCAATAGTTTACGTAGTCAAGTAATGCAGTACATCACCCCACTGCAATAGTTTACGTAGTCAGGTAATGCAGTACATCACCTCACTGCAATAGTTTACGTAGTCGGGTAATGCATTATTCCACCTCACTGCAATAATTTACGCAGTCGGGTAATGAAGTACATCACCTCACTGCAATAGTTCACGTAGTCGGGTAATGAAGTAAATCACCTCACTGAAATAGTTTACGTAGTCAGGTAATGCAGTAAATCACCTCACTGCAATAGTTTACGTAGTCAGGTAATGCAGTACATCACCTTACTGCAATAGTTTAAGTAGTCAGGTAATGCAGTACATCACCTCACTGCAATAGGTTACGTAGTCGGTTAATGAAGTACATCACCTCATTGCAATAGTTTACGTAGACGGGTAATGTAGAACATCACCTCGCTGCAATAGTTCAAGTAGTCAGGTAATGAAATACATCACCTCACTGCAATAGTTTTCGTAGTAAGGTAATGAAGTACATCACCTCACTGCAATTGTTTACGTAGTCAGGTAATGCAGTACATCACCTCACTGCAAAAGTTTACGTAGTCAGGTAACGCAGTACATCACCTCACTGCAATAGTTTACGTAGTGCGGTAATGCAGTACATCACCTCACTGCAATAGTTTAAGTAGTTAGGTAATGCAGTGCATCACCTCACTGCAATAGTTTACGTAGTCGGGTAATGAATTACATCACCTCACTGTAATATTTTACGCAGTCGGGTAATGCACTGCATCACCTCTCTGCAATATTTTACGCAGACAGGTAATGCAATACACCACCTCACTGCAATATTTCACGCAGTCAGGTAATGAAGAACATCACCTCACTGCAATATTTTACGCCGTCGGGGAATGAAGTACATCACCTCAGTGCAATAGTGTACGCAGTCGGGTAATGCAGTACACCACATCACGTTAATATTTCACGCTGTCGGGTAATGAAGTACATCACCTCACTGCAATATTTAACGTAGTCGGGTAATGCAGTACATCACATCACTGCAATATTTAACGCAGTCAGTAATGCAGTACATCAACTCACTGCAATATTTTACGCAGTCGGGTAATGCAGTACATCACCTCACTGCAATATTTTACGCAGTCGGTTAATGAAGGATATCACCTCACTGCAATATTTTACGCAGTCGGGTAATGCAGTACACCACCTCACTGTAATATTTTACGCAGTCGGGTAATGCAGTACATCACCTGACTGCAATATTTTACGCCACTGGGTAATACAGTACATCACCTCACTGCAATAGTTTACGTAGTCAGGTAATGCAGTACATCACCTCACTGCAATATTTTACGCCGTCGGATTTTGCAATATTGATATCTGCTCGAGTGATTCGTTATCATCCTCTATTTCTGTCTGTTGTTGTATGGATGTCTCAACTGACGACGAATGGTAGCCAGGGATTCAGCAATCCTCAATCAAGGTCTCGTCTCTGATGGGATCCAAATGCAGTGTTTGCATTTGAAGCCACCGTTCCACATGAGTGAAATCACCACGAAACGTACTCCTCATGCCATCCAGAGCAAACCAAAGGAATTGACCTTAAGTTTTTTGCCTTATGTTTAAGTGCCACGGTGGCTGTATTTGGGGGGGATTCCTCGATAAGAGGGTCGTTATGACCTGACTGCAAGTAATGACCTGAATCAAGGTAATGACCTGGCCGGTGGCTCAGGTGAGTGCTGGGGTGTAGAGCAGCCGTGACGGGTCGGAACAGGATCTGAAATGGCCCTGATCTGGAGAAGGTCCTCTGTATTTTAGAGCATAAGAAGTGGAACTTCCAGAGCTGCCGTGTTCTTCTTCTTGTTTCAGAGTTGACACGTAACCTTTGCTTCTGGACGACTGTGGGCCTGCCGACGACACGTGGTATACTTTGCACGTATCACACAGAGATAACTCCGATCCATATGGCATTACTATGCACGCATGACTCCCTGTCATCACATACATGCATTATAACTATATGATGTTATTCCTGGTCCATATGGCATTACTATGCACGCATGACTCCCTGCCATCACATACGGGCATCATAACTATATGATGTTGTTCCTGGTCCATATGGCATTACTATGCACGCATGACTCCCTGCCATCACATACGGGCATTATAACTATATGATGTTATTCCTGGTCCATATGGCATTACTATGCACGCATGACTCCCTGCCATCACATACGGGCATCATAACTATATGATGTTA
>SDVV010028744.1:0-11913 GCA_016164225.1 Gammarus roeselii
AGACCACGAAGCTGTGAACATTGTGTTGCGTTGCTGCCGGAGCTGACTTTGTTCGTGTAGCCGTGAACCTTGTACCGATTTCGACGATACTATTTGAGCGCACTGGCGTATGGACATAAAACTCATGAGGTTCTTGGGGTTTGGAGGCGAGGTTTCGTTTCGTTTCATCTAAGTATTTATCTTACCTTAATAAATAAACTGTATTTAATCCACTAAACCGCGTAGCTGTAAATATTGTGTTGCGTTGCTGTCGGGGCTGAACTCTCCCGTGTAGCCACTGACCTTGTACTAATCTTAACGATGATACCTGTACGAACTAGGGTGCGTATATATACTCTTTAAGTTCAAAAGGATTGGAAGCGGAGGTCCGTTTCGAGTAAGCTTTTTTTCTAACGTTAGAAGCGTTGTTTTGTTTTTTCCTCGCACACCTAGGCGTGCGAGCCTACTGGAATCAATGATCATCGAGCCCTACGGGGAAGCCTATTATGACTCGCGTTGAGGCTCTGGTGGAAAAGAGGCCCAAATCAAATCAAATCAAACCACGAAAGTTCCTACTTACCACGCGACCGCTCCAGACCATCAAGATCTGAGCGTGAAACAGCCGAAATGAACATCAGTACAATATTTCAGTGGAATTGCCAGGGACTACGAAGCAAGACAGATGAATTATTATCGCTAATCTCCACCCATAAATCTTTGGGGGTAGGCCTCCGGGAGATCAAACTCCACGACACAGCCATCTTCACAATCCCTCAATATGTCATACATCGTCACGAAGGTAACAATAATGTGAGTGCACACGGCGGAGTGGCACACCTCCTCCCTCTAATAACAGTAATCCAAACTGTCGCAGTGAAGTTATGTATCTCAAAACCAATTACAGCTGTATCTATCTACTCGTCACGAAACCACGATCTCTCGGAGGTACCAATGACTTATCTACCTAACCAACTGCACCATCCCGTACTCCTCTTTGGAGACTTCAACAGCTACCACGAAGAGTGGGGATGCGTGAGAACAGACCCCAGGGGAATAATAATGGCCAACACCATAGACACACAACCTGGTTCTTCTCAACGACGGACAACCCACTCGGATCACCCTCGAACACTCGAAAGTGAAACCGACATCGATTTATTAATCTGTTCCCCCACTTAAGCACCCCAATTCGTTTAGGAAGTCCTGCCTTCAACACATGACAGTGATCACAACCCAGTGATCATATCGCTCCTTACTAACCGACCAAACAATCCCGACGTACAGGAACTTCGATTCAACTACCGGAAAGCCAGCTGGGAGGAATACTCGACACATGTCACCTGGGACGACGTGGAGGGCCTCCCCGAAGACATTTCAGAGCTCAACTTTGTCATACATATATACGAGAAATCCAAAAATGCAGCTGTCTCATGCATTCCCCAATATTTAACCTCAAAATTTTTCCCAAAACCTTGGTGGTGCCAGGAGGTACAAGAAGCAATTGACCAGCGTGAAAGGAAGTACGGGTCCTTCCGCCGCGCATTTCCCCCAAATCGAGTAGCCTGGAAAAGAGAAACTGCCGTGTTCCGCAAACTGTGCATAAAGAAGAAGCGGAAAAGCTGGACCCAATTAGTTAACACAATCATTCGGAACACCCCTCTTTCCCAAGTGTGGGGGAAAATCAGACGTATCCAAGGTCGCCCCGAGTGACCTATCCACATCTTGTCGGACGGAGACACCATCTATTCTTCATACGCGGACATCGCGGATAAACTAGCTCAGACTTTCAGCCAAATATCGCATTCAACAAATTGTACGGCTTCTTTCCAACGGGAAAAGATCCGAAGAGAAAGTGAGCAAATTGACTTCACCTCCGCAAATGAAGAATTCTACAACAAACCTTTCTCCCTCCATGAACTACAGTATGCTATCGACCACACTCGTGAAACCTCACCCGGGCCGAACCGAGTGCACATCAATATGATCCAACACCTTCCTCAAAACGCTCTCCAGCACCTACTAAATGTGTTCAATACGTTCTATTCAAATTCATTTTTTCCCCACCAATGGCGGGAATCCGTAATTATCCCGATACCCAAACCCGGAAAATGTCACAGCGACCTGCATAACTATCGTCCCATTGCCCTTACTAGCGTCCTCTGTAAGACTATGGAAAGAATGATAAACTCACGCCTAGTCGACTACCTTGAAATGTATGCGAGCCTTACCAACATCCAGTGCGGTGGCCGAAAGCGCCACTCCACAACGGACCACCTCGTACGACTAGAATCAGACATTAGACAAGCCTTCGTCGGAAGAGAACATGTGGTTCCCATATTTTTCGACGTTGGAAAAGCATAAAACACTACGTCGAAATACGGGATTATGAAGGATCTCCACCGTAAAGGTTTAAGAGAATGCCTACCACTTTTAATCCATCAATTTTTACTAAACCGCACCTTCAGGGTCAAGGTCGGCGACACTCAGTCTCCGTCGCATCCACAAGAAATGGGCGTCCCCCAGGGAAGCGTTCTCAGTGTCACTCTTTTTATCCCCAAAATCGATCAGTTGACAGACATTCTTTCGCGAGATGGAAGACTGCTCTCATCACTATGCATGGACGACCTAGAAATAAGCTACAGACACCTAAGCTTCATAATAATTCAGCATGAACACCAGAAGTGACTAAACCTAGTCGGCAACTAGGCTTCCCTAAACGGATTCCGATTCTCGCCCTCTAAAACTATAAGCATGCACTTTACCCTTGTGCCCGGTTTACACCTGAACCCAGCCCTAACTTAACGTTGCACAACACCCCTCTAGTATACGAAGAAACTATAAAATTCCTGTGTCTTGTGTGGGACCCTAAACTCACGTGGCGACACCACATTGCAACCCTGAAGATTCGCTGCAAAAGGTCGACAGGACTTATCCAATCGGTAACATTCCTGAAGTTCGGTGCCGACATGGACACTGGAATGACGCTGTTCAGAGCAATAATACAGTCGCGCATAGACTACGGAGCCGTTGTCTACGGCTTAGTAGTCAAAACTACTCTCGACGATTGCAAACAATGCTATGCGTATCACAACCGCCGCGTTCCGCTCCACCCCAATCGAATCCTTTAACATGCTTGCTAACGAACTTCCACTTCCGCTCCGGTGAGACAAACTTTTGCTATAATACTATTTTAGTACTAGAAGTCTAATCAACAACAAAGACAATCATCCACATCACCAACATATCCGATATGCACCTTTTCGCGGCTAAAAAGAATGTATGCCCACCGTTTTCCCCACGAGTGGACAACCTGTTGCCCTCGCTAAACATCAATCGTAAGGCTATTAAGCCTTCATTTTCCTACCGAATCCTTCAAATCAACACACCGACATGGATGATCAACCCACCACCGGTCAACCTAGACCTGCAAGTGTAGCCTAAACCAACTACTCCTACCAACGCGTAACAACAGGAATTCCTAAGACTAGAAGAATATTTAGAGCAACGCCATATATACACTGACGGCTCCAAAACCGCGGACAAAGTGGGAGCCGCCGCTGTGTGCGGGGCCTGTCAATCTCGGTCACCCTCCCACAAGTGACCTCCGTGTTCTCTGTGGAGCTCCACGCACTCGAACTAGCCATCTCTACTGCAAACCAGATCGCTTCCCCAAATACGTCGTGTTTTCAGACAGTCTGAGTCTCTTCACCTAGCTTAAAACACTGCATTACCAACATCCCGTTCTACGTAATATGCAGCACAATCTCTTTGCGATGTCCAAGACGGGTCAGGCAGTCAAATTCTTCTGGATCTCCGGGCACGCGGGAATAAGAGGAAACGAACTTGCGGACTCGCTTGCTAAACTAGCAGCTACTCACCAAGAACAATTTTTCGCAATACATTACTGAGACTGGTTCCCTATCATCAACTCCCATATAACATACCGATGGGATGAAATGTAGCAGCAGTGTGGACAAAAAATATCTGCAATCAAATCCTCAGTCGGAGAATGAGAAACAAAGTTCACCAACAGAAAAGACCAAGTGTTCATCAACCGCTTATGCACGAACCACACACGTGGATAACTCACAACCACCTGATGGATGTCGACATGGGACCAAACGCGCCACTTTGCCTCTGTTGCCACCACGTGGCTATCAGCGTGAAACACTTACTGATAGATTGCAACGCACTCGCGGCTGCCCGACGAGCGTTCCTAAATCCCCCGTGCAACAATTAGTTATATTTCGAATTTTGATTTGGGAATAAAATGGTTTGAGTCGCTTTTGTTTGAGAACCAGTAGGAAAGCAAAGACAGCAATCATCATTCAGTACATTTCCTTCACCAAATAGAAAACACAAGGGTGCCTTTGAAGCAGCTTGCATTCAACAAAGTGTTTCTAGTCATAAGCAGAACTTTATATCCAGTTAAATTCAGTTTTGACCTTTATTTTAAAATTTCCTCCTCTTGTACTACCCAACGCGTTGCCGTCCTTCTAGCTCCATCGTGGCGTCATCTCAGTAAGTAGCATTATCCGCAGGCCTCAGGCACCATCGGCTGCCATGATCAGGCTAGGATCAAATTGTCTGGCCATCTCTCTCCATCCTGGCAATCACCGTCGGTCAACTGATATTGAGTGTTATTAGCATACAGCTATCAACAAAACCTCCTGATTAAAATTACAGACCTCCAGAACCTTCAATGTACTAATCAATAAACTTCTGCTGGGCTCCACTTCAGCATGATTAACTCTAGCTACAATAGCACTGTAAAACATGGAATTCAGTGAACAATCCATCCCTCACCCACATCACCAGCCTTGCTGATGAAGGTCTCTACGTGGCTGTCCGTCTTTCTCCTTACGCTAGAGACAACTTACCACTCCATACATCATTCGTAAAACTGTAAGGCCTCTCTTACTGAATTCTCCTAATCAGCACACATACTTGGATGATCAACACACCGCTAGTCAATCTAGATTCACAAATATACCTTAAAGCAACCAACGTGAGAAGACATGACCTGAGAAATGTCGAGGAAGGATGGGGGACGTTCAGAGATGCGTTGTTGAAATGTTTGAAATATGTGTATGGTGTGGGCGGGTGCAGAAGGTAGGGCTGTGAGTGGTGAAACGAAGTGGTCAAACTAGCTATGGCGCAGAAAAGAAGAAAATTCGAAGAATGATTGCAAGCGAGGTCGGTGGTGGCTTGTGACAACTATAGAGAGAAGAAAAAGAGGTGAAGCCGGAGATGAGGAGTGCTAAGAGGAACTTTCCCGAAGTAACGGATCGAGTTTGCCGACTTCCCTTACCTTCATGTGACAGGGACTGCAACGCTGATGCCAGGTGGGGCAGACAATTGGGCCAGAACAGTGAGGTAAACATAAAGATGTTCAGGAGAGAGGTGAAGGAGATGAGAAACGGGAAAGAACCAGATGGAAAAGATGAAATCGACCGGTTGTTGTTTACAATCGGTGATGAACGGAAGAGAAGAGCCAATTATTTTGATGAATTATTAAATGTTGAGAAAGTCAGAGGGGTAGACATGGTTGGTGTGGGTGGTTGTGCATGGACGCCGGTTATGAGAGAGAGAGACTTGTTGCGGACATAAGTAAAGAAGAGGTGCATGAGGCGGTAAAGGTAATGAAAGCAGAGAAAGCCCAGGGTCAGGATGACTTTGCAGCTGAATGTTTGTAGAGGGATTGTAGTAACGACAGTCGAATAGCTGGTTAGATTACAGAATCTGTATTTTGTTTCGGGTGCGGTGCCGATTGAGTCGCGCAGTGCTTGCATTGTTCCGATGTAAAACAGCAGATGAGATCAAAATTTATGCTGAAACTCGGAAGGTATCATTGTACGGTTGAGTGCTAATCAAGAGAATTTAAGGCAGTGTGGATGGTGCAATTGGCATGGAACAGTGTGACTTCAGGAGTGGTAGAGGGTGTGCCGATCAGATTTTTGCTGCGAAACAAGTCGGTGAAAAGTAGTTGCAAAGGTAAAGGAGGCGTTCTGGGCCTTCGTGGATCTGGAAAAGGCTTGCGACAGAGAAGCTATGGAGGGTGTTGCGTTTGAACGAAGTGGGCGCTAAGCGGTTCAGAGTGTCTATGCTGGTAGCAAAGTATGTGTCAGAGGAGGGAGTGATGAGAGTGCTTGATTCCCCGTTGAAGTAGGACTGAGACAAGGTGAAATGGGTGATGAAGCGAAGTTAAGTGACATAGGCCTTGAGGTAGATTGAGGGGGCAATGAGACTAACAGGTTGCTTCTGACGTGTGCCGACAAAACATGAGCTGGCATTCTACGACATGTGATCTTGATATGAATTGTCGAGGCAATTGTTGGGATGCCAGGTGATGCTACAACAAAAGCTTTATGAGAATTCTATACGTCCCCAAAAATTTAGACATAAAAAATAGATATACTATTCTTTATTGCGGAAAACAAGCATTCAACTCAATTCTATTACGCATAAATGTCAACATTCAAGAACTTCCATATGCAACACATTTTTATCAAACAACACATATAAATGATTCAATTCAACGCAGAGTGGTTGCGGTGTAGAGAGCATCAAACGGACTAGTTAGCGTTCGACGTTATCGCGAATGAACCTATAGGGTCGTTCGATCAGATTAGGCTAAGGGTCTATCTCCACCGGAATTCTTTCATCAGCCTTAGTGAGCATCCCCGTAGGGAGTGCTTTCGATATGCACCATGACCTGAGGTAGATGCAGCTTTTATGCCTCCGCGAAAATGTTTTCCCCTGCTCCTGGTGATCTAGAGTTCTCGAACGATATAATACGTTCGAAGTAGCACATTAAATGTTATAAATTATTTCGCGGATCAAATGCTGTTGGGTTATACCCGATAACAAGCATATATAATCTTGAACTCATCAATAATGCACGAAAATCCAGGCAAAAGTAAGAAGTAGTTGCATATGTATCTGACTTTGGATTAGTGAAGAAGAAAAGACAGTATTTGATCAGCTTAGTCAACGTTTGTCATCTTCAATTTACCTAATTTGATTGTTAGGATGGCGTAACATCGGTGAATTTACAATCATACGTTTTTCATATTAACACCATTGATGTGAATGCGTGTATGACTTAGAAAAGAATCCAAATTACTTGGTGCGTTGTACTTGGTAGCAGGCAGGGGTGGGTATCTATAATTTCTGTGTTGTCTACCCAGGTCAAGGAAAGTTCCGAGAGAACTTCTGTATGATACGATTTTTTTGGTCATCGTGGTGGTTATGGTAGAGTAGCTGGATACAATAGGGTAGTCAATACATAATTAATAACACGTACGTTGGCCCTGCGGATTGGAACTACGTACCATAAAATAATTCGTACGTTTGCCCCGCGGTTTTGGAACGCGTATTTTTGCCCCGCGGGTTAGAAACACATGCCTATTAGTTAGGTTAGGTTAGATTGGAAGGTTCCAACAATATGCTCGTAACATTGGCAGCTAATATAACTAGCTGCATGCAACATAACGTAACACGTCGGCTCGGAGCCCCTACCCCATGGATCGAACAGCACCAAGCTGGGCACCACAGTATACATTTTGATTTCGTACCATACTCGAAAAGGATTATGAGTTGGAGCAGTGAAACACCGTGAGAGGATGACACTGAAAAAAAGAAAAGAGGCTGGGAGTGATGGGTTGGGATATACGTTCAGGGTGTGTAGCAATAAGGGAGGTTCTGCATAATGCCAGAACTTTTTACTGGGACTGTAGGGTCCCCAATATCAGTTAAGCCACCTTTCCGATTTATGGGATCCCCCTATACGAGTCTAACATATAGGCCTCTGCCAACAACTTATATATGTGTAGTTGTGTTATTTTGCTTATAGACCTTCATGACTACTCCACACCCACACAGGTTTTTCCTTGCTTGTTCCCATCCTTCTATGGCTTTGTCGGTATCTTCATGTTATACTGTGCTTTTTTTTCTACAAACCTAATAATCTCCTTTTAATCAATCATTTATTTGATTGATTTCAGTTTCACATCTTCATTTCTTTCCACTTCACCTTATCTTAGTTGAATTTTTATCTAGAGACCATATCTGATCTGCTAAATTGTGCTAATCACACCCCTGCCTTGGCTCCTCCTACCTACCTACCTCAACTCCCTGCTAGGGGACAATCTAAAATAAATATCAGGCTATTATATTCAAGTTCATCAAGTAATCACTCTACTTCCTTTCTGCTTCTGTGTTCATTTCTTGCTCTACAGGAATGCCATTTTTAAGGCCAGAAATCCATCAGGTATCACAGTACTGTCCTGCATTCCTGGAAGAGAAACCCTCAACTTCACAGTACATTACCTTGAACAAGAACAGAACTTGGGACAGTGATTTATTTTCTGCTATGAGTTGGCTTCTGAAGGCAGACAGTGGCGCAGACTTGATAAAATACAGCCGCTACAGGTAAATTTTGCATGGTAGCTTGGAAACTGGAGCCAGCAAGAGGTTCTGAGTTATATGTTTTTGTTTTCTCCCAGAGTTGGTAACTTGGTACTAGGGCCATTTGCTAATTTTAGTGTTTGCTTCTTAATCTTCTTCTGGTGTCTGAAGTAAGTCCTTCAGTTCTTGCTGTTGGAATGTCTTGCCTTCTGGGATAGTACAGTTGATGGATATCACTTAACACACCAGTGAGGCCAGCATCCATATGGAAGCAAAAAAATGATATACATATAGCAACACTCAACCCTGGAGTGCTATATCTCACCAGAAAGGATTTTTTGCGCTGATCACGAATCTGAAATCCATTCATACATATTGCGATCTAACTTTACTAGAAGACATAATTGCAATCTAACTTTACTGGAAGACATTTCTCTACATCCTAAACAAATTATGACCCTAAAGTATCAGTAAATGAGCAAATATTACAACAACAAAAAAATCTTTTTAATAATATGATATAACATGTATAAAATGTATTTTGTCTTGAACAAACTCAAACAGATCACCCAGAAAATCCGCAAGCAACCCCTTGAATGCAGCCAGGGAATCTGACTCCACCACAGAACTTGGAAGGCTGTTCCACTCTGGAACAAATCATGCTCCAAAGAATCTCCTCTTGATGTCTGTATTACAAGCGGGCATCAAAAGCTTATAGGGGTGACCTTGTGCTCTCGCATAAGGCACTCTCCAAAAAGTCCCCCCGAGGTTCACGCCACCTTCCAGCCTGCAGATGATCCTCTAGTATTTAATAAGGTCTGCCCTGAGAAACCTTCCTCTTATAGAAAATAAGCTAAGTGCTTCAGTCTGGAAAAGTAATCCAACTCAGCCAGACCATCCGCACTTCTTGTTCATCTCCTCAGCACAGACTTGAGCAATCTCAAGTCCCCAAGAAAACCCACATTCCACACAGACAAACAATAATCCATGAGAGGCCTGATTGGGATCACAAAGAGAGACACCATGAATTGAGGACTACGGCAAACAGTGAATCTCAGCAAATTGTTGGCCAATCCTGAAGCCTTACCCACCACCTCTCTGACATGATGGTGCAATTTCAGTTTTACATCAACCACCAAAGGCCCTTGTGGGATTGAACAAACTTTAATGGAATCCCACTCAAATAGTACAGAGCCAGCAGATTCTCATCAGTCCGCTTGGCAAACCCACACGCAAACCTCAACTCCACACACTTCTCCGAGTTCAGCCTCAAGCTCCAAGATGAAGCAACTGCCCTAACTCTTTCCAAATCCGACTGCAGATATCACACACTAGCAACTGCGGACTCCTTCACCCTCTTGTACCAAAGGTACAGCTTGTGGTTGTCAGCAAATGCTTTTAAAGAACACTGCATTCTATCTGTCATGTGATTAACACAGATCAGAAATAGCACAGGACCCAGCACAGAACCCTGTGACATACTACTAACCACCTCTCTTGACTTGCTACAACACCCACCAACAGCAACCCTCAAAGAACGACCAGCCAAAAATAAACGAATCCAGCCAAGCAAAACTGGCCCAACTCCCACCTCTCTCAGCTGGTGAATCAACACATCATTAGAAACCACATTAAATGCCTTTGAAGAATTGAGCAGCACAACATCCACAACTAGGCATCATCCACTGAAGTCTGAAACATCCAAATAAGCCAAGAGAAGCTGATCCCCAGTAGACCAAAATTTCTGGAATCCAAACTGGTGAGGGGAGAGAATCTCATTACTCTCAAGAAACTCAACCAGACCCAAAACAATATTTTCCAAACTCTTGCAGCATGAGTGACAACTGGATCAGGCATCCCTCCATGAGAGACCAGATTGGGAGCTGGATTAGGAGGAGCATCAACAACAAAACTGGAAGCAAACGCATCGGCAAAAGTTTCACTCATGACCATGGGGGCAGTCAACCAACTCACCTTTAGCAGTGTGAAGAGGACCAATGGATAAACAACCCTTTTTATTGTGGATGTATGAGTGAAAGAGCTTTGGACACTTGCAAAAACAATCCATGAGATGCTCCTCATACTGAGCACAACTCTGGATGGCAAAGATTTGATACAGATGGTTCAAGCCGTTAAATACGCCCATTGCCAGTACTGAATGTGGATCCCCTCTACTGAAGGAAGCTCTCACACGCTTGAAGTCCTGGCAGGCAAGAGATCTCTCTTGTATCAACTTCTGAGGTGAATGAACAGACCATGGCACAGACTGGGCTCCACTATGAACTGAAAGATGTAGATCAACCAACTTCATCAGAATAGACACCAGGTGCATAAAACAACTGTTGACTGACAAGTACTTAAATTCCAACTGCCAACTATCAATATCAAACAGAAACCCTGATATGGCATCATAGTTTCCCTATGTCAGAGGTACCCCCTCTCTTGCTCCAGTTACGCATGGAAAAAATAGTGGCACACAACAGAAAAGTGCATACAACAAGGAAACGGGGAGAGCACCTCAACACTGCCCACCCTATCCAACTCGGATGTAAGGAAAATTCCCAAAATAAAACCATCTGCAAAAAAAGTGCTCTCAGTCACTCTCTGTGTCAGACCAACAGAGCGAAAAGTCCAAAAAATACATATCTAACAGGTGTACATATATATATGCAGAACATTCTCAAAAGGCCAAGCCAAGGAATGCAGGTTGAAGTTGCCCAAAATTACCACCTCACGGTCAGCACAAAAGGTCAAAATCAGCTGGATGAGCCAAAAATTGCAAGCCTCATCATAAGATGTGGGACGGTAGACAGCTAACATCAAGCAAGTGAAAGGCAGCAACATTAGGGCATTCAAGGTTGTGTTCAACAAAATGAACCCCTCTCTTCACAAACAAGCAAACACCATGCTTGCAAATAGCACCATTAGTATCACCTCCCACAACATCAAAACCCTCCAACAAAATGAAGTAATCAAAGCAGTGAACCAAGTTTTGCTCACAGCAATAACATCCAAGGCGTTGGACAATGACTAAATCAGTCAAGCAATACATCATGTTCATGAGAGAATTTACATTTACCTCTCCAAACTTCAAAGTAAAATGATGCACGGTGCCCTCTCCATCAACCACAGAACCACCCCCTGCACCACCACCACCCCACCAAGAACAGAACCACCCAAACCGGACAAAGCACTGCTAGCAACCCCACCGCAATGCCCAACAACACCAACACCACAACCACCAGGGCTCCTGCGCACCTCAGCAACACCGCGCTCACCAGAACCACCGCTCAAACCCTCACGCCCAAAACTGCCATCAATACTACGGCCGCCATCAATACCACGGCCGCCATCAATACCACGGCCGTCATCAATACCACGGCCGTCATCAATACCACGACCGCCAGCAATACCACGACCGCCAGCAATACCACGACCGCCAGCAATACCACGACCGCCAGCAATACCACGACCGCCAGCAATACCACAACCGCAAGCAATACCACGACCGCAAGCAGCAACACC
>SDVV010028745.1:0-11913 GCA_016164225.1 Gammarus roeselii
CTGATCCACCTCAGAACTTCACGGGGTCTGATCCAACTCAGAACTTTACGAGGTCTGATCCACCTTAGAACTTCACGGGGTCTGATCCACCTCAGAACGCCATAGCGCCTCTGCCCCTCTACGACACGCCGCACATCAGTATAGAGAACAGCACGCTTTCCAAACACGACGCAATTGTGTATCTGCCTTTTGTCTACGAGGTTTCAATGAGCTCACTTCGCACTACCAGCATATTCCGCTCTACGCCATCGTGTTTTCACTCTCACAACACAGTCTGTCGTAACTGGACGGTATCTCTTCCTTCCTTGGTCCGTAACTGGCCGGTATCTCTTCCTTCCTTGGTCCGTAACTGGCCGGTATCTCTTCCTTCCTTGGTCCGTAATGAGCGGTATCCTTTCCTTCCTTGGTTTGTAATGGTCGGTATCTCTTCCTTCCTTAGTCCGTAATGGCCGGTATCGCTACCTTCCATGGTCCGTAACTGGCCGGTATCTCTTCCTTCCTTAGTCCGTAACGGCCGGTATCTCTTCCTTCCTTGGTCCGTAAAGAGCGGTATCTTTTCCTTCCTTGGTTTGTAATGGTCGGTATCTCTTCCTTCCTTAGTCCGTAATGGCCGGTATCTCTACCTTCCATGGTCCGTAACTGGCCGGTATCTCTTCCTTCCTTAGTCCGTAACAGCCGGTATCTCTTCTTTCCTTGGTCCGTAAAGGCCGGTATCTCTACCTTCCACGGTCCGTAATGGACGGTATCTCTTCCTTCCTTGGTCCGTAGTGGCCGGTATCTCTACCTTCCATGGTCCGTAACTGGCCGGTATCTCTTCCTCCCTTGGTCCGTAGTGGCCGGTATCTCTACCTTCCTTGGTCCGTAACTGGCCGGTATTCGTAAACTCTCTATTTCGCGTCTTCACTCCCGTAAATACATGAGAGGAACTTGTCTCTTCACGGGGTCTGATCCACCTCAGAATTTCACGGGGCTGATCCAATTCAGAACTTCACGGGGTCTGATCCACCTTAGAACTTCACGGGGTCTGATCCACCTCAGAACTTCACGGGCTGATTCACCTCAGAACTTCACGGGGTCTGGTCCACCTCAGAACTTCACGAGGTCTGATCCACCTCAGAACTCCACGGGGTCCTCTCCTTGGACCGACTGGCATGATCAAAATAAATAATCAATCGTCAGTGCTAAAATCCTGAATAAATTTATCTGACGTGAGGAAATTCTCACAATAACATAAATCAATCAAAGTTTTCTGTAACCTCTTCACTTTCAGGAAGCTGATGCAAACGAGTCCCGACTAATAACACTGACATTATAGTTTGTCCTAAACAACATCTCATGCTATTATCAGTTATCAAAACGGCATTGACTGAAGAGATCTGGGATCATTTTGCCGTCCCAGCCTCATCATGCATTGCGCCATCTGTGAGCATAAGTTTACATGCTTCGACCATTCGGCTTCTAGTCCAAAAAGGGCCCTACAGCGTCTGGTACTCTAATCCAAAAAGGGCCCTACAGCGTTTGGTACTCTAGTACAGCGTCTGGTACTCTTGTTGTTCCTCTCCCGCGTTTGTTTTCCTTGTACAGCGTCTGTTTCCTGACATAGAGTCTTCTCGCCCCGCCACTCCCGCCACTCTTAATGCTCCTCAAATCTGGCGCCATAAAGCGGCTCATTAACATGCGTGCCTGGGCCAGGCTTCACCGCAAGGCTCAGGCCTCTGCCGCCGCCCTTTCATTTCCTCCCGAAACGTCTTAATGACAACCAAAACTACCCCATAAATACATCATAAAGTGCAATAGACACCCTGCAAATCTTGCGGACACGGGACTTCAACTTTTCAGTGCCCGTGACTGGCGCGGGGAAGAGGTCTTGAGCACCCTTGGATCGTCGCTTGAGGTAACACCCTCCTTGCTTGCTCCTGTTTGATCAGGTATCTATGCTCCCCTATCCCTCTAACCTTCTTACCTATCCTCATTACCCTTCCTCCAAACCTTCCTTCTCCTAACCGCCTTTCCCCCTCTTCCTGTTCTAACCAGCGGCATTAGTGTGCAGTGGGAGATGTTTTAAAAGCAGAGCTTTGGTCGTCGTTGCCGGCCCCCTCCAGCAAGTGTCTTCATGCAAGCCAAAAGTACCTCGTAAATGGTCCATAAAGTTGGCCTCCTCTCTATCAGGGAGCGAGAACGGGAGAAAACTTGGGATAAAGAGCTTACCGCTGAGAGCAACTCGCAGAGAAAACATTCCATTTACTTAAGCTGGTCGCAATGAAAGCCTCACGCTGTTCGACAGCTGGCTGCAGCACTATTCTGTATCTCGAAGAACCGCTGGAGGAGTCGTCGGTTGAGGTGTCCGTGTAAAATGTGGTAGTTTGGAGCCGCCAGCAGCGCTGGGGGAGTCTTCGGATGAGGTGTCCGTTTGAAACGTGGTAGTGTGGAGCCACAAGCAGCGCTGGGGGAGTCATCGGATAAGATGAGACAACCGTGTAGCACTTGGACGTGAAAGATCCTAACCGGAACAAAAAATGGTAATTGGAACTATTTTTCATAAAAAAATTCCTGAGATGTAATTTGGTTGAAGTGATGGGGTGCAATACTTGCAGATTTGAATTCTCAAACACAGTCATCAAATTTCTTCCTTGTTTCTTACTACTGTATTTTTTCATTAATATTGAAAAGATAATACATTTTAAAGTTATTCTCACTGAAAAGCATCTATACTTCATGTATCAAAGGCTGTTTTTCTGCCTCAAAACGAAAACTTCAGAAAATGTGAAACGTTTTCATTACCGCGAGAGCAGGCGGACCTGAATCTGTCAATAAGCGTGGGCCAGCAAGACGCGACATCTAGATTAATTCCTGAAAAGTATCCAATGGCAACTCGTAATCCTGATCAACATGAGGCAAGGAAAGGCTCGATTGAGTGTATCAATTTAGCATGAATAGTTGGCATCAATTCACCTTCATGGTGAAAAACTTGAGGGAGTAATTTTTCGCATTCCATAAGAGTTTAATCCAAATCATGGGTGGCATGAGTGGTCTTAAACCATGTCACCGTCAGTTTTGCTCTTCACAATCATGGGTTTCATGAGTGGTCTTAAGCCATGTCACCGTCAATTGTGCTCCTCACAAGCATGGGTGTCATGAGTGGTCTTAAACCATGTCACCGTCAGTTTTGCTATTCACAGTCATGGGTGGCATGAGTGGTCTTATACCATGTCACCGTCAGTTTTGCACTTCACAATCATACGTGGCATGAGTGGTCTTAAACCATGTCACCGTCTGTTTGAATCTACACAATCATGGGTGGCATGAGTGGTCTTAAATCATGTCACCGTCAGTTGTGCTCTTTACAATCATGGGTGGCATGAGTGGTCTTGAAGCATGTAACCGTCAGTATTGATCTTTACAATCACGTGTGGCATGAGTGGTCTTAAACCATGTCACCGTCAGTTTTGCTCTTCACAATCATGGGTAGCATGAGTGGTCTTATACCATGTCACTGTCAATTTTGCTCTTCACGATCATGGGTGGCATGAGTTGTCTTAAACCATGTCACCGTCAGTTGTGCTCTTCATTATCATGGGTGGCATGAGTGGTCATAAACCATGTCACCGTCAGTTTTGTTCTTCACAATGTTAGCTGGGCAATCCCCCCCCTCCTCCTTCCCCCCATTTCCTGAAGCAGGTAGGGCCCTCTTGTGGACCGTGTTCCGGTGCGGGCCAGAGCCGCCGTTTAATTGGTCGCCCTTGTCTAGCAGCCCTCACTGTCCGTCTCTCCATTTATTGACCTCGTCAGCCCACCTCCCCTCACTCACCCTCGACACTACTCGACGTGAGGGCGGCAGCTAATCTTCCCCTCACTGTCCCTATAAAGAGACGAGGGAAACAGTGTTGCCAGAGGACGCTCCCTCACCTCAGGAGCGGCGGTATTGCTAACCCGCGTTCCCTCATTTCTTCTGGAGAGAACACACAAGGCAATTAACTTAGCAAGGAGATTATTCCCTCTCCTCTTACGACTTCAGACAGAGCTCTCATCGAGTGAGATGTTGGCAGAGGAACGATGAGGGGAAAAGAAGGTATACAATGTCGCTGTGCACCAAGGCATCATGAATAAATTATAGCCCTTGACATAGATTACTCTAATGGCATGGGTATTAATTCAGCGACCATCCTGTTACTCATCATTATTCGCGTAGTACCTGAGCACATCACTCACGGGATGAGAAATCTAGTGAAACTTCACATCCTAAGAGTCTGGGATAACATTAACAAGGTAACTGTTTCAATCACCATATGATAGGGTTATCAACATTTGTTTACTACACTGTCATCCGCTCCCGTGCTTGTTATTCCCGGCACTCAGGTTTGACAGCTCAAACCTCTCCAAGCACCCTTCCCTCACCAACACACCTCACCACACCTCACCACACCAACACGCCTTCAAACGGTTATAACAGTCTCCCAGAAAGTCCGATGTTGTTCCTCAGTCAAAGTCTCCTCCTATTCGCCTTCGCGTCAGACACACCAGAGGCGAGTGTTTCTGGTCTGCTGGGATGATACCTTTGGCCGTGTTGTCGTACCACTAGAGTACTCTTACATACTAGTGCATAGAAGTACATAGACTGCCATTCACTGCAATAAACAGGCTACTACTACACAGTAGTACACAAACTGCTACTTTGAAAGGCAAGAATAATCAGACTGCCACTACACGTGAGTACACGGACTGTCATTACACTGAAGTACACAAGCGACCCCTACGCATAAGTGCACAGACAACGGCCTCTACACGATTGCACATTGACTGATACTTCACAGGAATACACGCGTGTGTTACGAAGGAGCACATAGATTACCTTCACATTAGAGTATTCACAGGTTGTGGGCAACGGACAGTTGCATGAGGTGCCAGTCCTTGCCACAGCTGCTTGGTGAGGTCGCACGCGGAAATGTCAGAAAACAGGATCAAGATATGCACGTCCGTCTTGCTCGTTGATGATTATAGTATAGTCATGAGGCAAACAGTCGATAACACGTGCATTTTCAACCACTGAGATTACCTCATACCAATGGACTACGTCTCGAAAAATATTTAAAAAGGCCCCTTTCTCTCTATTTCCTCCCCTGGTCGCCCCTCTTCCTTTACCACCGCAGCACTCTCGACGCAATAAGATAACGCTGTCTGAGCTGGTTAACAATTTCTTCCGTTATTTGTCAAGCTCTGCGCTGCAGGGAGCCTAATAAGCCCCCTCTCTCTGCATTCTGCCAGCTTCAAATGTCGCCATAGCAACCAGACGGAGCCACCGCCACAGAGTTTCTTAGACACCGCTTCACAAAACAGGCGAAGGAATAGCTCCAAGAAAGAAAATGTGGTGTTGTGTATGAGAGTCTGGTGTTGTGTATGAGAGTCTGGTGTTGTGTAAAGAGAGTAACTCGAATAGCTATCCTTTAAACCGATGACATTTTTTTCTGTCACCATATTTTTTCATCCAGTCCCGCATTGCACCAACATCCCTAGCTTTTTTTCTTAATATGCTCATTTTTTCTCACCATGATCCCAGCTGCTTTACTCGACGCCCCAATATATCATGAGAAAAGGCTCGTTCGTGTCCTACCTACTATATTGCATACTCCCTTAAAGTTCGTCAAGGTAATCATTATTAAGGAAACAAACTAAACGAGTGCACGAGCCCTCAATCGCTTAGGGTTCATCTGAATGGTAAGCTGAAGGGAATTGTGACTAGAAATGTTTATGCTTCCAAGCACATATAAGAGCAGAAAACTTTTTGAATACATCATGTTATTAGTCATTTAATTGAATCGTCCAATGATGACACACGGGGCGCCATCACCGCTGCCTACCTGCATAACATATCGTGTCCGTGACGCAGCCATATGGTTATGCAACGCACTTGTGATCACCTGCATGGCTAGACTAGCTGGTGCATTGCTCTCAAGTCCACATGCGGTGTGTTGGTTCCGACCACATGCAAACCTGGAATGATAGACAGTGTTTTGTCTACACTAACGAAGAATTCTTAACATGATGTCCCTTTAGGTTAATTTTGTCACCAGGTACCAAAGACGCCAAATGTCATCTTAGTGAGATACTTTTTCTTCATAAATGAAGTTGTTGCTTGCATTTTTATGTTTTATTTGCCTTTACGTTGCTCGACTGGTCCGTGCATACGTCAGCAATGGGGGACAGCTAAGTTAGGGACGTTGCTGCGGATAATCATCCCATCCAAGAGTCGCATTAAGTATAGCAGTAACAACAACAGGCTCATCCAGAGGGCGGTCACACTACAATGTAACACTATTAGTAGCAAACCAATTGACGCGGCCACACTGCAATGTAACACTATTAGTAGCAAACCAATTGACGCGGCCACACTGCAATGTAACACTATTAGTAGCAAACCATTTGACGCGGCCACACTACAATGTAACACTATTAGTAGCAAACCAATTGAGCAATGACTCAGCAGTCTGACGGTCAGCAAATGTAGCAGTCTTGTCGGTGATAATATAATCCTGACAATTTGTGTCCAAAGGCTTCCGTTCATATCATTGCTAGAGAGTATTATAGTGGTAATAAAAAAACAAGACATTGAAACGCAGGGAAGTTTTGCCCAACGCCATCCAGAGAACTATTTACATTGTTATGTAGGAGTGGGTATGGGACGAGAGTGCAGGGGGTTATAGCCGATCTGTAGTGCGGTCTCAGCAACACTGACTCTGTAGCCGTGTAATAGTATCCGAGCAACACACATCTCTTGTTACCGCATGCGACAAATTCAAGCCGCGCTAATTACAAATGATTCAGCCTACCGCTGGGAAAAAACAGTACTGGTCTAGTGAGCAAACAGTACTGGTCTAGTGAGCAAACAGTACTGGTCTAGTGAGCAAACAGTACTGGTCTAGTGAGCACACAGTACTGGTCTAGTGAGCAAATGGTACTGGTCTAGTGAGCAAACAGTACTGGTCTAGTTAGCAAACAGTACTGGTCTAGTTAGCAAACAGCACTGGTCTAGTGAGCAAACAGTACTGGTCTAGAGAGCAAACAGCACTGGTCTAGTGAGCAAACAGTACTGGTCTAGTTAGCAAACAACACTGGTCTAGTGAGCAAGCAGTACTGGTCTAGTGGGCAAACAGTACTGGTCTAGTGAGCAAACAGTAGTGGTCTAGTGAGCAAACAGTTCTGGTTCAGTGAGCAAACAGCACTGGTCTAGTGAGCAAACAGTACTGGTCTAGTGAGCATACAGCACTGGTCTAGTGAGCAAATAGTACTGGTCTAGTGAGCAAACAGTACTCGTCTAGTGACCAAACAGTACTGGTCTAGGGAGCAAACAGTAGTGGTCTAGTGAGCAAATAGTACTGGTCTAGTGAGCAAACAGTAGTGGTCTAGTGAGCAAACAGTTCTGGTCTAGTGAGCGAACAGCACTGGTCTAGTGAGCAAACAGTACTGGTTTAGTGAGCAAACATTACTGGTCTAGGGAGCAAAAAGCACTGGTGTAGTGAGCAAACAGTACTGGTCTAGTGAGCAAACAGTAGTGGTCTAGTGAGCAAACAGTACTGGTCTAGTGAGTAAACAGCACTGGTCTAGTGAGCAAACAGTACTGGTCTAGTTAGCAAACAACACTGGTCTAGTGAGCAAACAGTACTGGTTTAGTGAGTAAACAGTACTGGTCTAGTGAGCAAACAGTAGGGGTCTAGTGAGCAATCAGTAGTGGTCTATTGAGCAAACTGTACTGGTCTAGTGAGTAAACAGCACTGGTCTAGTGAGCAAACAGTACATGTCTAGTGAGCAAACAGTACTGGTCTAGTGAGCAAACAGTACTGGTCTAGTGAGCAAACAGTACTGGTCTAGTAAGCAAACAGTACTGGTCTAGTGAGCAAACAGCACTGGTCTAGTGAGCAAACAGTACTGGTCTAGTAAGCAAACAGCACTGGTCTAGTGAGTAAACAGCACTGGTCTGGTGAGCAAACAGTACTGTTCTAGTGAGCAAACAGTACTGGTCTAGTGAGCAAACAGCACTGGTCTAGTGAGTAAACAGCACTGGTCTGGTGAGCAAACAGTACTAGTCTAGTGAGCAAACAGTACTGGTCTAGTGAGCAAACAGTAGTGGTCTAGTGAGCAAACAGTACTGGTCTAGTGAGAAACAGCACTGGTCTAGTGAGCAAACAGTACTGGTCTAGTGAGCAAACAGTACTGGTCTAGTGAGCAAACAGTAGTGGTCTAGTGAACAAACAGTACTGGTCTAGTGAGCAAACAACACTGGTCTAGTGAGCAAACAGTACTGGTCTAGTGAGCAAACAGCACTGGTCTAGTGAGCAAACAGCACTGGTCTAGTGAGCAAACAGTACTGGTCTAGTGAGCAAACAGTACTGGTCTAGATAGTTAATACATACGAACATGACGGAGATAATGAGAGTAGGAACCCCACTTCGTCCTCTTCAGAGACCAGTTTACTCCTCAGGCCCCCAGCCGAGGAAGGTTTATTGGAGAGGCTGCTAAAATGATGCCTTTCTCTCGTGATTAATAGAAAGCGACAGTCGGGGGAGCCCTGGGGGAGGGTAAGGCGCCGCCAAGAGGGGCCATAAAAAAAGAATCCCCCGAGTGATTGGCCTGCTTCAATAATTGCCGAATCACTGCAATTGCTCCTGAACAAGGGACCGGGATAATGGACAGTGGTGCCATGCCACCGCTGGGCCGGAGGAGGGTTAGTGAAGGCAGGAGTAGCCCCGGGATAAGGGAGAGTGGTGCTGGGCCATCACTGGATGAAGGGAGGCTTAATGGAGACCAGAGTTATCGAGGATATTGGTGAGTGGTTGTTGGCCAACACTGGATCAGAAAAGAGCTTTGTGAATGGCTCCAGCATATAATATCGTTTGTGATAGACAAAGCTCAAGTGTTGCTAGTGTCTTTGTTGGATCGTGGATCACTCTACTTAGGAGTGACTCACTGAGCTGGGCCATTGACTCACTGAGCGGCTTTCCTTCAAATTGCACTCCTAACTGTTCATCAATAAACTACCCAGTGTTGTCTATCGTCCTTGCACCCTTGTTCAGTTGTTGCACTACGTAATAATACAAACCTTTGTTGTGTGCTTTTGAGGGCCGTCTTAATACAAGGCCTCATCAACAATGCGATGGGCACCAAGCATCAGACTGCAAGCGACATCATTGCGAGCGTCATTATATAACTGTCTGCTCTAAGCCATTGGTGTCTTGTCCTCACCTGAGGCTCTGCACTTCTCTGGCTTTGCTGTCACATACACCCCACGATGAAAGGAGGGGGGGGGGGCTTACCCTCTGCCAGCGATGAGCTACATTTAATGAAGGGAGGGTAAACTTCAGGCTGCAATGAGCCAACCTTAATGATGGGATGGTTAACGCTGGACAACGATAGGTCAGTCATAATGATGGAAGGGTTGACGTCGGCCAGCGATGAGCCACGATGCATCACCCTTAAAGATGGGAGGTTAAAGTCGACCAATGGTGAGCCTCCCATCATGATGGGAGGGTTAATGTCGTTCAACAATGAAGCCCCCGTCATGATGGGAGGGTTAACGTGAGCCTCCCGTCATGATGGGAGGGTAAACGTCGACCAACAATGATGCCTCCGTCATGATGAGAGGGTAAACGTCGACCAACGATGAGCCTCCCGTCTTGATGGGAGGGTAAACGTCGACCAACGATGAGCCTCCCGTCATGATGGGAGAGTTGACAACGGCCAACCCTGGCTAACGATGTGCCAGCCTTCTTTTTAACCCGGTATACACTGTGCAGGGTCTTATTGGACGTACAGGCGCATGAAGCGAGAAACGTTTCCAAGGGGAGAGAAAGCACCTGTGAGGGAGGGAGTGGTTGAAGGGAAAGGTGGAAAAGGTTCAAGGTGAGACTGAGCACCTGCGAAGCGGTATAAGGGAGAAGGAATGGCAGTCGTTTTGCAGGAAAATAACAGGTGGTCGGCCACTGCATGGACCCATTCCATGCGGTAGTCCCTGCATCAATGGCCGGTATGTCACCGACAAGTACGGTATCCGTGATACGAGAGAGTTTACAGCCAATGGTGTTTGCGGAAAGTTCGTGACGTTTCAAATTTCATACCCTGGGTTACGTATGTTTGAGGCTGACAGGTGTACACTGAATATACGGAGTAGACAGGTGAGCTTAAATATTTTTTTTACTGTAAATTCATTTTTTTTTTCTATACGTGCGTAGTAATCTATATGCAGACTACAAGAATTGAAATAAAAAGAGTTAACATAAGATCATTGTGAATAATCAAGCATGAAAAAAGTATGTAAATTTGGCAACGCACGCCGACTATCTGTTGGCGATTACGGGGAAGAGTGAAATAATCGGCAAATTTATTCTAGACTTCGCGAAATCCGTTTTTTCCATGAATAAGTCACTCCTGGACGAGGAATTCATCCTTCGTTATGTGCCGATATTCCTTTTTGATGAGAACTTCCTTTGGACGGAACAATGCCATGTTTGATTTCTTAGTCCTATTTTAGTACGGAGAATGCGCGAGTACACCTCTAACTATACTCCTCGATCGTAGGACACACGCAGGTCGTAGGATTGGAGGACACACTGACTGCATGGTCACAGTGACAAGACCAATATTCTATACGTACATATGACCATCCAGATGTTCGTCTGTATCACTAGTATACGATCTAGTTCTACAGATACCATGATACCGTCATAACAGGGCATTAGCGCCTTAGTGTATGGTTGGTATGACAATTGACCGTGTCTTCATAGTAATGCCGTGTGTATGGTTGGTATGCCAATTGACCGTGTCTTCATAGTAATGCCGTGTGTATGGTTGGTATGCCAATTGACCGTGTCTTCACAGTAATGCCGTGTGTATGGTTGGTATGCCAATTGACCGTGCCTTCATAGTAATGCCGTGTGTATGGTTGGTATGCCTATTGACCGTATCTTCATAGTACTGCCGTGTGTATGGTTGGTATGCCAATTGACCGTGTCTTCATAGTAATGCCGTGTGTATGGTTGGTATGCCAATTGACCGTGTCTTCATAGTACTGCCGTGTGTATGGTTGGTATGCCAATTGACCGTGTCTTCATAGTAATGCCGTGTGCTCTGCGTATAGAGTTCTCACTTGCCAGTGATTATTGCATCCTAAGACAGTAATAGACCCAGATTGGGGGGAGGGGGGAGTGCTTCACCCCACAGAGGCTACCACTAATGACTGCCCCCCAAATGACGATGCTGCCCCTCTCCCCGTCCTCCTAAAGAAGTTGGAGTGACACACCAACGCCTGATCCCCTAGCCGTGGCAAGAAAGGGTTTTACGGCAATGAAGTGATCCCCTTGTGATCCCTGGGAGTTATTAGGGGCCATGGCTCATTAAGGACCCCAAGCAAGGTGATCCGTGGCCGCACGCTTTACGACGACCCTCAGCCTCTCTATTGTGCTCATAACGACCCCTTTAATTAGCTCTTTAGTGCCCAATTAAACTCGCACTATTTGCGAATAACGTCAGAGTAATCTTGAGACACACACGCACACACACAAACACACACCAGATGGTGGTATCATCTCCGCGCCACCTCAACCAGCAACGATGCTTGGGAGAGAGCTTGTGATGGTGGGTAGGAGTCAGTAATATATAGAGCATGTGTAGATAGGTTATAGGGCAACTCTGGTCGCAATAGTGGGCTTAACGCAGTACCAGTACCAGTACCAGTACCAGTACCAGTACCAGTACCAGTACCAGTACCAGTACCAGTACCAGTACCAGTACCAGTACCAGTACCAGTACCAGTACCAGTACCAGTACCAGTACCAGTACCAGTACCAGTACCAGTACCAGTACCAGTACCAGTACCAGTACCAGTACCAGTACCAGTACCAGTACCAGTACCAGTACCAGTACCAG
>SDVV010028746.1:0-11913 GCA_016164225.1 Gammarus roeselii
CCCTCTGTCCCTCTGTCCCTCTGTCCCTCTGTCCCTCTGTCCCTCTGTCCCTCTGTCCCTCTGTCCCTCTGTCCCTCTGTCCCTCTGTCCCTCTGTCCCTCTGTCCCTCTGTCCCTCTGTCCCTCTGTCCCTCTGTCCCTCTGTCCCTCTGTCTGTCCGTTTTGTTTTGGTATGCTTATTATAATTATTTCTGAAAAATCGGAGGTAAACCAAATTCCTCCAACAATTTTGTGTTGTGCCAATGCAATTCATTACTATTTTATGCGGAAATGTTTTACAATTTTTGGCGGAGCTCTGAACTTTTGCCATCTGAGTGAGAACAGAATTTTTATCCCGAATTCGTGACAGTTTGGCATTTGTCAATTTGTTCTGTTAATTGGTTGATGCAACAGGGATGTAGTACAATACAATAATTAAGGTCATTAACATTCTATAATATTTTAAATGGCAAACCACGACGACGCAATGCTATGAAAATGATCTACGGAGGCTTCAGGCCAGAAGGACATTCATCAGTGCCCGGATCTTTTAATTTCTCCAACGAAGGAAGACTCACTGAATTCAAGACATTAACATGTTGTAAGTAACTTGAACTACTGAATCATTGAACGGATTAGCTTCAGAGTATCATTCGTACATCTTCTTTGTCCAAAGCATCGTGATGGGTTGGAACAGAAATCCTTTGGCTTCGAAACCAAGTTCAATGTTTTAGAAGGTAAACCAAGCAAAAAACTTTATGATAGTATTTAAGGTCTTTGGTTAAACGTTCTAACCATACAAATACTAAAGATTAATAAAAATCTTTTGCCAACATACGGTGTTTATTCCAGAGGATCGAGGGCTGGTACCCTCTGGCTGCCAATCATGGGGTAACATAGTGTTATCGAAGTTACCACCCAGTCAACTTGTAAGATTTCGAAACTCTGACGTTTTTTCTTACCACAGGTCCAAACTGTTCGAGCGAGAAAAGAGGTGATCCTTTCAGCGGGTTCGTTTGAAACGCCAAAGCTGCTGATGCTCTCGGGGATTGGACCGAGAGCGCACCTGCAGGAAATGGGGGTCAGTGGAGGGCACCGTCTGAGTTAAGGTCTTTTCAAACAGAAACTTGGCTACATCTGTTCGATATATAGTTGCATAACAGGTCGATATTAAATGCCACTCATAAATAGATAATAGTTGCAATTTACATGTTTTATTTTACTTACTCAGATCCCCGTCGTGGCGGCTGTAGAGGGTGTGGGTGGTAACCTCCATGAACACCCTGCGGTTCACGTAACCTTCGCTATCAGGAAGGGGACCGGAATGCATCCTATGCAGGCCATTCCGAACTTGCCCTTCCTCAAGAATTACCTGAGGACCCGAGAAGGTACCAATTAGTGAGGTGCACGGATTGCTCCGTTATTCAGTAATCTCTTAAACTCGTAAGAGCCATATGGTTTTGCATTGCGCTTCTGCTTTTATTCGAATGAATCCTGAAGAGAAAACATTACAGAGACGTTTTACGAGAAAATCGTGATAACATCAGTTGAACATATTTTTCGACCCATTTAGACCTTAGTGTCTTTTAATTTTACGCGGGAATCTCGAAACTTTCAAATTCCTCGACTGTCCTCGAGTTTTAAGGAAAAATAAAAAAATGGCTGCTTGGCGGCGCGTGGCGTCTTACGCCTGTCGGTCAAAATGTCTTCCAGGTACCGAGTGGCGCGCTCAGCCGTCTGCCGGCTGAACCCCCAACCTATCATTTTCTATACAAGCGAGGGTTGGGCTACCCCATCATTCATTCGTCGCTCTTGCTTCGGATGCAGAGCACTCCCGCCTCACTCGATCTAACAGATCATCGCACCTTTTTGAAAGTTAAGATTCAGTGCGAGGCGTCCCATCTGGGCAGTGAATAAGTGCCCTACTGCCCCTAGAGCCACAGATGGGGTCGGCAATTATTGCCCTGCCGCACTGAATTTGTCCTGGGGTGTATTGATGATTATTCATTTTATAGATCATTAACACTTTATTTTAGTATTTCTTCTTTCTTGGGCTTTATTATTTTTCTCTGCCCTTTTTTCATTATAATATATTTTGAATTTGTTATTATTATACATATATCAAGGTTGGCTGAGACAAGGGGACCCAGGGAAAGGGGTACTAGCGGAACTCGGGGTTTCGGGAACCCGGGGGGCTTGGGAGACCAGGAAGATTTGGGGGGGCCCACTTGGACCTTTCTGGGGCCCTTTGGGACACTCTTGAGACCCTTCGTGACCCACTTGAGAAACTGTAAGACCCACTCGACACCCCTCTGAATCCTGGAACCTCTGCTCCCTCCTCCCAAATCTACGTTGAACCTACTCTGTACCTACGTTGAACCTACTCTGAATCAACGTTGAACCTTTTTTGAATGTTACTGTAAACCTACTCTGAATCTACGTTAAACCTACTCTGAATCTACGTTAAACCTACTCTGAATCTACGTTAAACCTACTCTGAATCTACGTTACGTTAAATCTACCCTGAATCTACGTTAAATCTAATCTGAATCTACGTTGAAACTACACTGTATCTACGTTAAACCTATTCGGTATCTACTACTTACTATTCGGTATCTACGTTGAACCTACTCTGAATCTACGTTGAGCCTACTTAGAATCTACGTTGAACCTACTCTGACTCTACGTTGAACCTACTCTGAATCTACGTCGAACCTACTCGTAATCTACGCTGCACCTACTCGTAATCTACGCTGCACCTACTCTGCCACTATTCAATTGCCCTACGGGGGAGTCTACATTAACTTCGCGTTGGGACTCCGGTGGAAAACGGAAGCAACTACTACTACTCCTGAATTTGCTTTCAGCGAGCTGTGTGCCACGACACGACAATTTGTCGAAAGAGTAATTTGTCGAAACAGAAATTTGTCGTGACAGAAAGTTGTCATGACAGAAATCTGTCGACACATAATTTGTCGACACACCAAATTTGTCGACACACCAAATTTGTCGACAAACCAAATTTGTCGACACATAAATTTGTCGAGACAGAAGTTTGTCGAGACAGAAATTTATCGAGGCAAAAAGTTGTCGAGACAGAAATCTTTCGACACATAATTTGTCGACACACCAAATTTGTCGACACACCAAATTTGTCGGCACACCAAATATGTCGACACACCAAATTTGTCGACACATGAAGTTGTCGAGACAGAAATTTGTTGGGAGGAAAGTTTGTCGAAACAGAAATTTGTCGAGACAGAAATGTGTCGACACACCAAATTTGTCGAAACATAATTTTATCGAGACACAAAGTTGTCGAGACAGAAATCTGTTGGCACATAATTTGTCGACACCGAATTTGTCGACACACCAAATTTTTCGACACATAAAGTTGTCGAGTCGGAAATTTGTTGAGACTGAAATTTGTCGAAACAGAAATTTATTTGTCAGGACAGAAATTTGTCGAAACAGAAATTTGTCGTGACACAAAGTTGTCGAGACAGAAATCTGTCGACGCATAGTTTGTCGACACACCAAATTTGTCGACACACCAAATTTGTCGACACACCAAGTTTGTCGGCTCACCAAATTTATCGACATACCAAATTTGTCGACACTTAAATTTGTCGAGTCAGGAATTTGTTGAGACTGAAATTGGTCGAAACAGATATTTGTCGAGACGGAAATTTTTCGGGACACAAAGTTGTTGAGACAAAAATTTGTCAAAACAGAAATTTGTCGGGACAGAAATTTGGCAAAAAATAAATTGGTCGAGACAGAAATTTGTCGTTACAGAAAGTTGTCGGGACAGAAATTTGTCGAGACAGAAATTTGTCGTAACAAAAATTTGTCGAGACAAAAATTAGTCATAACAGAAATTTGTCTAGACAGAAATTTGTCGACACACCAAATTTGTCGAAACATAAATTTATCGAGACACAAAGTTGTCGAGACAGAAATCTGTCGACACATAATTTGTCGACGCACCAAATTTATCGACACACCAAATTTGTCGATACACTAAGTTTGTCGACACATAAATTTGTCGAGACAGAAATTTATCGAGGCATAAAGTTGTCGGAACAGAAATCTGTCGACATATAATTTGTCGACACACCAAATTTGTCGACACCAAATATGTCGGCACATCATATATATCGTCACACCAAATTTGTCGACACATAAATTTGTTGAGACAGAAATTTGTTGAGACCGAAATTTGTCGAAACATAAATTTGTCGGGACAGAAATTTGTCGGAAAAGAAATTTGTCGGGACAAAAAGTTTTCGAGACAGAAATATGTCGACACATAATTGGTCGACACACCAAATTTGTCGACACACCAAATTTGTTGACACACCAAATTTGTCGACTCGTAAATTTGTCGAGACAGAAACTTGTTGAGACTGAAATTTGTCGGAACAGAAATTGGTTTAGACAGAAATTAGTCGAAACATAAATGCGTCGAGACAGAAATTTGTCGAAATAGAAATTTGTCGCGACATAACTTTTTCGTAACAGAAAGTTGTCGAGACGGAAATTTATCGCGACAGAAATTTGTCGTAACAGAAATTTATCGAGACGGAAATTTGTCGAGACAGAAATTGGTCGAAACAGAAATTTGTCATAACATAAATTTGTCGTGACAGAAATTTGTCGAAACATAAATTTGTCGTGACACAAAGTTGTCGAGACAGAAGTCTGTCGACACATAATTGGTCGACACACCAAATTTTTCGACACACCAAATTGGTTGACACACCAAATTTATCGACATAAATTTGTCGACACGTAAATTTCGTCGACATAATCAAACAAATTTTGGTTGGACCAAACACTCTTTCTGTAAAATTGTGTTATACCCATACTCTCGAATGGGTATAACCAAACACTCCGACTTATATTTTTCTCTCCCTGATTTCAGAACAAGCCGGAAACGCTCCCCGCGTTGGGCCACAGAACCACCCGACAGCAAGACCCATCGGCTTTCCGGTCCACCAGCTCAATATGTGCCTCACCACTGCCCAAAAACGACCTCCATACCATCTGCCTGAGACACTTCAGCTGCTTGCGGGACACGTGTATAGGCCAGCAGGGTGGCCCATCTGCCTATCGGTCATGAAAGCGACCCCAAGCAGAGCGGCCAACTAGGCTTTCTTGAACAGAAATCGGTCCATGAGACCGAGATACACTGGCAACGTCACATCGGATGCAAGGTCCTTTTTGCACCCTGACTCCCGCCATCTTACACTTCCTGGCACGCAACGCAATCCACCTCGCTACTCGGAGACCCCTTCACCGGACACGGACAGACCGCGTTCACGGTACTAGCCTTTCCCGGGACCATCACAACCTACCCGCTTCCGGCTGGAACCCAGGCGCACTCCGGCGGAGCTCCCGGATGACGAAACACCGTCTCTCGTCTCTCCCCCTTCTTTAGAGGAGAGGTGGTATGTACCTCCCCTGAGCGCGACATACACGGCGGGATTGGTGACGTGCGACTTTGAGGTCTACACCACAGAGCCCCTTGACAATCTGATCAAGGTTCATGGCAGAGGCCCTAACTTCATTTTCTCCCGGGAGAACTTAACCAGCACCACGGTTCGGCTGCTAGTCCCCAGGTCCACTCCTTTTCTGCCGCCAGCAGGTCTGAAGAAGCTCCCTCTCCAGCTTCTCAAGAGTGTCTTTGCGGTCGAGTAACCCTCCCATTGGGGGGTGACCATCAGAGAGGACGGTTTGTTTGTTCTGGATCGTATCCCAAATGCACTACCCAAATTCCTCGAGCAAATCAATACCACCCTGCCCAACGGGTCGGCAACGAAGGACCTCGACGCTTGGTCAAACACGCACTTTGCTCTCACAGTACACTGCCCGTAGTCAAGTACCTGATGGAGTTCGCCACGCCCCGATCCTCTCCCCAAAGGCTCACTTCGGCGGCACAAAGGATAAGATCGCTTTTCCGGTTCATCACATTGCCATAGAAGCAAGTACCAAGAACTTCCAATTCCGCACGCAGGTGGCGCAAAACCTGCGCGGCTACATCTTCGGCGCATCACTGACGGGGATTCTTGAGCGCATCCGGACTCCTGTCCTCACCGATGGCACGCCAGTTACCCCTCAGTCACTGCGTTGTCTGTCAGAGCTCACTACGGGGTCCGTTCACAAGCTATTGTCGGGATCCCTCTTCGACGCAGCTCAGTGGTGATACCAGATTCGGCCTCAGACGCTGGACAGGCTCGCTCCGGAATCCGTCCAGACCGCTCTTGTAGCAGGGTCCGTAATCGAATCTGAACTATTCACCGACGGGGCGATTTTACAGGCTAGCCAACGCTGGACACTTTCCGTAGCAGGACAGAGGTCCTCTCCTTTCTGGGCCCCTCAACATCAGATTCCGTTGCCCCTGCTCCACGGAGATCCCCGCAACACCGGGAAGCTGTCGCCCAGCATCCCCTCCATAGCCGAGGCGGAATGGCACGAAGCTCCTTTCGTGGCCGACCCACTTACTTGGGTTTCGGCGAAGTCCCATGAAGTAGAAACGCGAATATACGGTCTCGCCACTAACACGGTCATAATAGTGCTACAAACTCTATACTGTACTAAAACTGCGTCATATCTAAATGGCAGGGTTAGTGAAATTTCGATTTCTACAGTCACTCAACTATTCTAGTCTCGAGTCATATTCGAGGTCTCTTAGCCTATTGGAAAAGTTTTAGGTATCCATCTAAAGAATTTCACATTCCGGGGGGGCACCGAAATTAATGAAACTGCTCTGATGACAGTTCGGGAACACTGGCCGGCACCAGGCTGGCAACCAAGCGGTAACCGCTTTCAAGCTCCCCTTTGCCAGCGTTAAGAATACGTACTTAACCTCAGGACATTTGAACACAAAGATGGTTTCCTTCAAGCTTAAACAATTACGACGTATGCTTTCTGACCATAATACAACCATATTATTTTAAAAACCATGATATGCATTTAACTACTGAAAATCTTAGAACGATGTACTTCCAACATAAAGGGGAATACCTTGGCCATTTACTTTATACGATAGAGGGAAAAACATTCAGGAGACAACACAGAGAGGGAATACCATTGGCAGTTGAGAAATGGATGGGAGAGGGAAAAATCAAAGAACACTGCTACTCACCAAACATTCCAAAACTCCAGATGTCCACGTCATTCTGAACTAGATGGTTTCAACAATATACATTTACAGTATTCCTTCCTCCGACGAGGCATTGTGAGTTTTGTTCCCCACACACTCCCGCCCGAGAGAAAAGCGTTTTGTCACTTATTGTAGCTGAGTGACAACTCGCTTTCTTGCAACTAGAGCCGCTGCTCTTTTGGGTCTAGCAGCGCCTGGCTCACGCACAGCTGTTGTGTATAAGCCGTCTCCCGTGTCACGGTTGACCCGGCAAATTGTGTCCCCTTGCCCGCTGTCCGCATCAGTCAGGGGTGCCTGGTTTGTTCCCGGCAACTCGAGAGAAACATACTAAATTTCTCTCGCTTGTACTTCTAATGGGTGGAGTAAAACTCCCGGTCGACTGACATTCCCAACACGGGTTTTTCATTTCACGCTTCGTACGTGACCATCTTTTCCTTTATGAAGGTCGATGACCCGGCCCAGGCTCCTTAGTAGCCTGGGACCCTCGTCGTGGATCTGAACTATGTCACTCACTTTGAGTGCGATGATTTCCCTGGCTTCTACGGCGTTATGCCGTGGAATGGTCAGATACTCTTTTCTGAACCTGGTCTGGAACCGGTGCAAAATCCTTTGGATGTTTTTCTGGCGACGAGATGAGTTCTGCTGTGAACAAGGAGGGATCATATTCTTCCTCCGGATCATGTATGCTGTCTAGACGATATCCGAGCATCAGCTGGGATGACGTCTGTGGTTCATAGTCATCAACCGAGTCTGATACAGATGCTAGCGGACAGTCATTGAGGTCCGTTTCTATGTCTCAAAGTACGGTGTGCAGTTCGTTTTTTGTCACCATAGCTCTGTGTAACGTTCTCTGAAGACAGTTTGACCATCTTCACTCTTTTCTCGAGGATGCCTCCGAACCAAGGGGCCCGACTGGGGTTAAAATGCCACCTGCATTCATTTCGATTCAGGGATGTTCCTCTCAAGATTGTAGGATCTTGGCAGAACTCACAAAGTTTGATCCGTTATTATTGATCAACATTTGGGGATAGGAACGACGAGCGGAAAATCTTTGTAGGGTTCTTAGGAATGCTTCTGCGGACATGTCCTTGGCAACTTCCAGGTGAACCGCTCGAGTGAATGCACAGGTGTACAAGGCGATGTACCTTTTGTCAACTTGAGTCCCTTCCTTAACATAAAGGGGACTGGCATAATCTACACCAGTTACCGCAAAACGACGTGACTGAGTAACTCCATAACTTGGTAGAGGAGGGGTTGTTGGTCCACGGGAGCTCATCCCATGTTCCCGTCTACATTGCATGCGCTTCCTAATTATGTTATTGTCTCTTTGTCGGGCTCTTGGTATGTACCACCGTTGACGTAGGCTGGCCACGACGTGGTTTATTCCCATGAGGTGTCATGTTTTGTGACTCTCTTCGATAATCTTATCGGGGATCCGATGCTTGGCAGGTAGTAGGACTGGATATTTTACAGATTTCTTCTTGCAAATACTTCTTGCTGAAGGGCTTTGACTGCCCGGCTCTCAGACCATTCCTTCTCCTTGAAAATCAGACCCATTGGTTGTCTCTTACCATTGTTTACCAACTTACCATTAGGTTTACCATATAACTTACCGTTTAACTTACCCTTTGACTTACCATTTGAATTACTTCTTGATTTAATTTTTAAATTACCTTTTGACTTACCGTTTACCTTATACTTTAGGCAATCAACGAATGTCTTCACCAACCCCAGAGTGTTGATCAACTTCTTGAAGGTGCAACATTTGTTTGCAACTGCAAAGAGGAAAGGCTCGGGGTGTGGGATCTCTTCAACTTTATTTAGTGTTACTGTGTGCACTTGAGTTGGAAAGATTTCCCACTCCTGGACTTCCACTATGTTCTTGGGTCCATGCCACCACAGGTGACTTGACTTGAGTTTCCTCGGGCTTACTCCTCGAGTTATTAAGTCTGCAGGATTAGGACTAGTGGGAACATAGTGCCAGTTAGCATTAGGGAGAGCTTTCTGTCCGACCACATGTGAATGGCTTCGAAGTTGACTTTCTTTTTATAGGCCTCACATACATACCTGGTCAGCCTTGCTCCCATTAGTGCTGCAGTCAATTCCAATCTTGGTACAGAAAAACATTTTTTTAGGCACAATCCGTCCCTTTGCCATCAACAGTGTTTCCTCACCTTCACTGACCCGTACACAACAGCTTCATATGCTACTGAGGAGGCATCTACAAATGTGTGTAGGGTCACTAACTTTTCAATTTCTCCATTGCGTTTGATGGGTATGTCACCCATCATTGAGAACTCTTTCTTGACCCTCTCCCATTTTACTTCAATGGATTCTGGAAGATCATCATCTCAACTCACCTTTGACTGCCCAATTTCCTTCATTAGGAATTTAGCTTTGATGGTGATTGGGGGGCATTAATCCAAGGGGATCAAACTGTGCGGCTGAACCTCGCAAGATGGTTCTCATAGTTGACTTAGCTGATTCTAGCGCCTTGGGAGCTACTGCTAAGATGTCCTGGACTGTGTCCCATCTGAGTCCCAGGACAGGAACAGTGGGTTTGACGCCTGACTCACCTTCCCTTTCTGTGATCATTATGAGCTCTGGGTCATTTGTTGCCCATTCTCTGAGGTTGAGCCCAGCTTCACCTAGAATTTCCTCGTATGAACCGTGGAATTCTTTTAACTCAATCTTTGTTGATGCTATGATCAAGAGGTTATCCACATAGATATTCCTTTTGATCTTATCAGTAATGTCTCTTTGTCCACCATACTTTTCCAAGTGGTGATCAATAGTGCATTATAGATAAATTGAGAACAGGTTGCTCCAAAGAGGATGACCTTGAAGCGATAAGTGTCTACGGGATTGTCAGGGTCCTTGGGATCTCTAGGTCATAGAAACCTAGTAAAATCGCTGTTCTGCTCATCCAACCCTACCATCATGAATGCCTTAGCAATATCAGAACAGGCAGTTAGGGCCCTCAATCTGAATCGCATCAACATTTGAGGTAACTCAGGGGCCATGGATGGTTCAGGGTACAAACAATCATTTAGACTTACTGCATCAATGTGTGGTTTACCTTAACAATCAAATACCAGACGCAGGGGTGTTGGCGGAGAATCCTTCTTTACTGAATGGTGTGGAAGCTAATGACAAACACCCATTGGTTTCATAGTACTTTCCTTTCGATGAAACCTCTCTGCAACTGTTATTGCATTACACCATCATAGAGCTTCAAGAGTTCAGGTTCTGACCTCAAACGCTTGAGATTACTTACCAGTCTTCCCTGGGCAAGACGATAATTGATTGGCAACGTGGGATTTGTAGCCAAGAAAGGGGACCACTATAGTAGTCTTGCACCAACCCACCCACTGAAGCCAACTTTCGAACAACAAAATATTGCAGCGAAGCGAAACAAACATGTGGAAACAAATGTGCAGTGTTCCAATAGGTATTACCCTTTGCAATACGACAATGATACATCCATTTTCGATGAAGAGATGCCTCTGCAATCATCCCAATGTGACACCAACTGTCCTTTAAGTGAAACAAATGACTTAAGGCACAAACTGTTCAAGCTGGGAGCAGCGACCACCCCTCAGCAACCATATACGCAAATTCCCATAAGAGCCTAAATAATATCGTGGTTAAACATATAAACGTCAGAAGCTCAAGAACAAAGATGGATCACATCAAAATGATGATGAAGGAGGACTCAATTGACATTCTATGTCTGACTGAAACCTGGCTGAAATCTGAATATACCTCTTCTCAAGTAATGCATAACGACAGCAATGAAGTTGATGACCTTTGGGTGAACATCCAGGTACGAAAAAAACGATCTTTTGTTGTTGGTTCACTTTACAGACCACCCAAAGCAAGTGTACAGTCTTTTCAATACATTGAAGAAAGATTTCGGGAAGCTATCCGCCTAGGAAAAACGCTGTACATTTTGGGAGATTTCAATGACGATCAATTGAAATTGAAATCCAACAATATGAAGCCGATTTTAGACAGACTCGGCTGCATCAGCTCATAAAAAGTGCAACAAGAATTACTCCCTAATCTCAAACTGTATTGGATCTGCTCATCAGTAACAATCCGTCTTCCATTGTTACCACAGACGTGGAGCCCAATTCTTTCTCGGACCACCATGAAATAAACTGCAGCATTAACATCAAAAAAGAGAAGAAACAAGTATACAAAATAACCTGTCGCACAAAAAGAAATTACACCGCGAATAGTTTCTGAGCACAACTAGTGGCAAACGTCGAGATGATATGACCGATACATTGCACAGATAACGTCACAGAGCAAGCCCAATTACTCACAGACTACCTTCTCACATGTCTGAACGCTGTGGCGCCAACGGAAACTAAAACAATGAAAAGCATGCCGGTTAAATGGATAACAGAAAAACTGCGAATTGAAATTGCACTTAAAAAATACCTCAAATGCAGATCAAAACGAAGCATCACTTGGTTAAAATTATTTCGAATTCAAAATAGAAGAGTCAAACGAGAAGTCAGGCGGGCAAAAATTAAGTTCCATCATGAGGAACTAGAACAGTGCAAAAACAAAAAAAAAAAACGTGGAATGTACTGAAAATAATTGTTCCCTATAAAAAAAAGATCCTCTCGCCTACTTATCTGAATACTCAAGCAATTTCAGAGAAGTTTAACAACTACTTCGCTGGAGTTGGGAAACAGGTTTTTGAAGAGGTGACCCAGGAAGCTCATCAAAGAATACAAAGCGACGCCACAGATA
>SDVV010028747.1:0-11913 GCA_016164225.1 Gammarus roeselii
ATACATATATATATATCAATGTACGACAATATAGATCAAATATCGATGAATGCAATATGGGCGATCATTCACTGCCAAATACATTATTACCTATCCTAGCCATTTTCTAAACATTAGTTATGTAGCTCCATTCAAGTTTGATGCTTATGTATGATATTGATATGTATGAATCTCTCCACTAGGGCTATTTATTCATCATATCAAAAGCAGTTGAATACATTTTTTCTCCAATTTGATCCAGCAAATATCCTTTTGCAAATGTTTAGATTCCAGTATTTATCGATAGCTCTGTTACATGTATGGATGAGATTCAGCATGTAGGTTCCAAATGGACAAATTCACTTCATTATTGCATTTTAATGTGGATCAGTTATACGCGATGTTAGGTTCAAAGATCTAGTCATTCTAACCAACTTAACCAATAACTATTTAATTTTTAATCAAGTTTCATGCTTATGTATGATATTTAGTCATTATTTTTATCCGGTTGACGTATCAAACCCCCTCCACATGGCTCTATTTCACGAAGCTTTCTTTTTATAATATCACACACCACGTACACAGATCACGCTTTTGTACGCGTATGCAGGGCCCGTCACGGTATAATGAAGGCGTTTAAAGGGGTCAATACCGACGCAATGTAGACACATAAACACATTTGTATCCATATACAAGGGCGGTTATCATCTGTAACATTTTACCTCTGATCTATGAGATTTTTTTTCCATTAGAACAAAAGTCCCTCGTTTTTGTTACAAGATATTTGATGTGGACTTGCTTTACGTCACGTTAGGTTAAAAATATCTAGTTAGCCTATCCTAGCCAACGTATCCAAGAATTATGTGTCATCTTTTGATATTTTTTCCTGCTTGCGTATGATACTTATTCATCTAGTGGATCAGCTTCACGGGATGTTTTGTTAAAAGAACCAATCATCCTAACCTATTATATCCCAGAAATGTTGTATTCTTTCCGATCGACTTTTTTTTCATGCTTACATATGATTTTCAGTGCTTTAGGATTAATGCATAACAAATATCTCCACTTGGCTCTAAATTTTGATACATCCTTTGTAGTTTTGATACATACTTCAAATTTTGTTCGTGCAATTTTCATCCGTTTTCATTGATAATACCCACATTTAAAACTTGAATGGATTGAATGTTACAAGCAATACAAATTTGTATCCACTTTCATACAAACGAACACATGGTCTCACACTATGTTTTCTTATTTTACTTCAATATTTTCACTAGGCTCTACATCCTTTGACGACTTGCATATCTGATTTACATTTTCCTTCCTAGATTTTAAATATTCTGAAGAATGACGTTTCATATGGCGCCACAAATTACTGCTGTTTCCATATTTAGATAATTTTATTTCTTCTTTGCAAATATGGCATACCCCCATTTCTCCATTAATATTGTAATAACGCCAAATCAAGCTATACTCCATCCTTACACAACAGAATCACCATGACGACTGAGCAGGAGCTGATCCGACTCCGATTTATATCCATCCAATCTATATCTCATCTGGATCATTTACCCCCGAGATGGGTTAAACGTTCCGTTTCATACTGCGAAACATATTCTTCTACTATTTTCAACAATTTCGATATGACTTCCGACTGACACGATGTTCGCAATTCATTACTTAACCTTTGAGTTTAGGATAATATAATAGTTCTATTGACGACATACATAGCTTTTATTAGTATTTATTGGCTTTTTATTCAGACCTTGCTGATAACATCAATAACATCTACCTGATTTTCGATTTTTTAAACAGCATTGTTCGTCACCCAACCGGATTTATCATCACTATTTTTCAGTATACTCTCAAAATCCTTCATATACTCCATCATATCTTTGATGCGAATACCAAAGGCTGTTCCGTTCCCGTGTGTCCACAAATGTATTACTTCTTCTTCTTGAACCTTAATTATTCGAACCTTTTCCAATTCCAAGTTTTTCTGAGCTTCAACATTGAGAAATTTTGCATACGATCCAGTTTTTCTTCTGTTCTTAGGTATAATTTGTTGTCCACTACCTCAGTTTTATTACAAACATGATGAAGATTTTCCACTAGGATCATATCAATTTTGTGGGTTGCTTTTCTTCCCCCCCCCCCCCTAAACTTACTTAAATACGAATGTAACGCCTCCACATAAATTACCCAAAGCAGACTTCCTTTTTTCCTTCATCCATGTATGATTGATACCTCCCACTCTTTTGATTCTTGTTGTCCATTCTGAGATAACTGCTATTTTCAACAATAGTCAATATTTATTCGAGCCGTCTCATATCATCTTCGGAGATTTCTTCTTCCAGCACATGAAAACAAAATTTTGAGATATGAATGTTCATTTTTATTTATTCTATGACAAAACGTGTGTCTCCCCTTTATCCCAACGTATCATTGACGCCTTTCTCGGTAGCCAGTTAGCTATTATAAGTTGATTACATGTGATCGTTCGCAAAACATTTGGCCTAACATTACTCGCCTAGGTCACCTACTGTGTAGGTGTATAGGGCTGTGTACGTATGTGAATGTGTTTATTCAAGCGTATGTAAGTGTTACATGAGTTAAAAATGTATAACACAAATTTAAATTTTCAGAATTTCAATAAAATTTTCAAATTTTTGAGGGATGACAGAGCCAAGTCGGTGTTAACTTGGCTAATTGTGTTAACTTGGCTAATTAAGGAAGGCGTTACAACAATGTTCTCCACGAAATCGATCCAGATTTACAAATGAGAATGAATATTTCAGATTGTCATATAATTCCAGGTGATGAGCTTCCTCGTCATTCAATTTCATTAAGAAACAATTTTACCCGCATGACAATAAATGTCGCAAATTTGAAAGAAAACTTTCTTAGCCTTCAAATCAACATAACAGACCCTTTCGCCCCTAAGGTGCTAGGGCTCTGTGAAACCAAATTGACAAACGAAGTACAGGACTTATATAATTTATTAGGTTACAATTTTTATACAAACACTATTATGAGTAATAAGGGAGGCGTTTGTTTATTTATAAAAACAGGCTAACTGTTGTACCGAGACTTGAACTCTCTTTCATCAGGCTAGGAATTGAGGCTCTTTTTGTCGACATTTATTGTGATAACGAAGTTAATACAATAGGTATGGTTTACCGTAGAGCCTCTGAAATATCGGTAAAAAGTTGCTCGCAGGAGATGAATGAAATTATCAGTGGCATCGACGTAGCCCATAATAAAGTGTATATTATGGGTGATTTCAACGTAAATCTGCTTCAGTATCATAGATCGAATTCATTTGCTGACTATTGTGATAATTTATTTATCATGGTTTGTTCCCTTTAATTACTAAACCAACGCCTACAGCTGCTGGATCAGCAACTTTAATAGACAACATTTTCACCAACGATGTTAATAGTGTAACTCGTGCAGCTGTGATCATTTCCGATGTTTCCGACCATTACCCAATTTTCATTTAAAAAACGAATTCTCACGAACCCCGTAATCCGACCATAATTACCTATCGTAAATATAACGAGGCGCTGGGAGCTTAGGAATAAATGAGACACTATACCACAGTAAACTCAAATGATGCTTTCACGCAGTTCCATAGCATATTAATTGAACTGTTCGAGGTGCATTTCCCGCTTACAACTCAAGGACTCAGTTACAAACAAGCTTAGAATCCGTGCATGACACCTGATTTACTTGCCTCACAAAAAGAGAAGGACAGACTGTACCGTAGATACAAAAGGCATCCCATCACTTGTAGAGATGAATTTAAAAGTTACAAAAATGTGTTTACTAAACTGACGAATATTGCTCGGGAAAGCTATACCCAAAATTAAATAGAGACCTCTCAAGGAATTTGCAAAAAGTCTGGAAAATAATATGCAGCCTTCTACGAAAAAATAAACAGAGTAATTCGGATTCAATTATTATTGATGATGAAGTAATCCCTGATCCTCAAACGATTTCAAATGCTTTCAATAATTACTTCAATTGTATTCATAATACTCTGACTGAATCAATTATTAGCAACAACATCACTTATGAACAATATTTAGAGAATGCAATTCCTGAACAGCCCATCTTTAACACTACCGACCCAAACTGAGTTGAAGCAATCATTAAAGATTTTAAAAATAGTTGCAGCACTGGCTGGGATAACATCCCAACCAATGTAATTAAAGCTATATCTGGGACTATTGTAGCTCCCTTGACCCAACTTATCAATAAGTCTCTCATGCAAGGAGTCTTTCCTGATGCACTCAAAATCGCCAAAAATAGTCCATTATTTAAAAATAAAAGCAAAATAAACATAACAAATTATCGCCCAATATCAGTCCTGCCTGTCTTAAGCAAAGTTTGTGAAAAAGTATTTTACGCTAGACTATATATTCATTTGTCTCAAATAACCTACTTAACCAAAGTCAATTTGACTTTCAGGCCAAATTACAGCATTATGGAGTTAGTACCATCGATAGGAGCTGGATAAAAATTTATCTTCTTGATAGTAAACATCTAGTGAGGTGAAATAAGCCATCATCATCTGTCAGTACGTTAAATATAGGAGTACCGCAAGGGTCGATCCTTGGGCCTTTGCTCTTCCCTTATATTTATGAATGACATTTTAAACACTAGCGACAGGTTATTTTTTGTATTTTTTGCAAATGATACTACAGTGTATTCGACCGGGAAAAAACTCAATGATACTCTTACATAATTAAATAATCATTGGTTTACATTTCAAACTGGTTCACATCCATCAAGCTGTGACGCTTAATGTCGACTAGGCGCAGGTCATGATATTTTCCAGTAGGATGATACCCATTCCTAACACACAAGTTGAATTGAACGGTCAACAGGTAGCATATGTAGCAACTACAAAGTTTCTAGGTGCAATAGTATATCAGAGACTTAACTGGAAAGATCCCGTCTCATTTGTTGCCGGTAAATTATCCAAATCGTGTGGCATCCTATACAAAATTAGAAATTGTCTTACGACTCCTGCTAAAAGTCTATTGTACTATAGCCTTGTTCATCCCTTTATGACTTATTGTGTGAACGTGTATGCTTCTACCTTAATACAAACTTAAGACCTTTCGTTCTTAGTCAAAATTGTGTCATCAGAACACTATCACATGCTAGCAGACGTGACCAAACGTTGCCTCTATTTTGTCTATGGAACATTCTCCAACTGTATCACATCATCAACTTTTCCGCGGCAGTGCTTGTCTACAAAGCTTTGAATCATTTAACATACATCGTACCGTTTCTTTTTCATAAGAAATAATCCTATGTATGATCTCCACAACAATGCGGATTTGCCAATTCCCCGAAACTCGTCAACACAGCCCCAACTATTTTTAAAATACAGAGCTACTTAAACCTGGAATTCGATTGCCATACATTTAAGAACGGGTAGAAGTATCGCTACCTTCAAACGTAAACTGAAATTATACCTGTTTGAACTGGTACGTACAGAAATTCTGGAATTGTAATTTATATTTCATCAGTTTCATTTTTAGATGCTTTCATTCTATTTTTTTTCTCGCTTCATATGCTCAAATTTCCAATTATCTTGTTCATGTAGAAATTCGTTCGTTTATTGTACCCATCGATTATGACTCATCAAAAAAAATCGTGTTCATATGTTGATGTGTCATGCTAACTCTGCAGTTAGTTCCCAATTGGTGTCATCGTACGACAAAAAATATGTGAGTAATGTAATGGACAACCTCATGTCGGACATTTTCTGCTCTCAAGTTTTTTTTTAGTGAATATCAGTTGGAACAGTAAATAGTCATATAAAGTGAGCGTCGATAATCAGACTTGCTTTGCTTGTTTTTCTTAAAATGAATGGTCCAATGCAATGCTTTCATCTGTCTCAAAATATTGAAAAGTGGAGAGTAGAGGATGTCCTCCAACAATGTCCATCGGTTGGTCCTTACTCCTCAACCCTAGTTATAAGTCAATATTAAATTCATCTAAGTAGAAAATGTTGTCTTCAGAACAGCTCACGCTGACGAAGACTGGGAAAGAATAATTTCTGTATTCTGATATTTCTGTTTTTTTGTCAACATGTCATTATGCCTGAATAAATTTTAAATCCTTAAATCCTTTAAATCCTTGAATCCATTTACTGGAAGTTGATACCAGCATAGAGTTTCGTGCAGAAACAAGTAACGTACATCAAGTATGTACTTTTTAAATAACGTACAGCAAGTATGTACCCCTTAAACAACGTACAAAATGTGTGTACCCCTTATATAACGTACATCAAGTATGTACCCCTTAAATAACGTACTGCAAGTATGTACCCCTAAATAACGTACAGCAAGCATCTACCCTTTAAAACCCGTTCAGCAAGTATTTACCCCTTAAATAACGTACATCAAGTATGTACCCCTTAAATAATGTACAGCAAGTATGTACCCCTTAAATAACGTGCAGCAAGTATGTACCCCTTAAATAACGTACAGTTAGTGTGTACCCCTTAAATAACGTACAGCAAGTATGTACTCTTTAAATGACGTACAGCGAGTATGTACCCCTTATATAACGTGCAGAATGTATGTACTCATTAAATAACGTACAGCAAATATGTACCTCATAAATAACGTACAGCAGGTATGTACCTCTCAAATAACGTACAGCAAGTATGTACTATTTAAATAACGTTTAGCATGGTATATACCCCTTAACGGCCAGGCCCTTTCAGCGGCACAGGGCTAAATTTATTTCAGTGTGCGTGCAAAGAAGCGTTAGATGCGCTTAGACGTCTGCCACCCCCTTTCTGGGGGATTCAGCCTTGTGTCTGAATCTGTAAATAAGTACCCAGTGCCCTCGAAAACAGATAGGTTTAGACCCTGAAATTAAACCAGTCCTGGAGCGAGTCCTCCTCTATCTAGCGGGACTTCCCTACCTCGTCGTCAGAGCTATTATACTCATTGCCCAAGTTGCCGAGGTGCCTAAAAAAATGTCCTCTATTTCTGCCGCTCACTTCTCGATATTTCCTCTACACCCCCCTCCCCTCCCTTGCCTCTCTAAACCCCAAGTCTGAACAACTGTTAGCCGCAGAAGCAAACGAGTTCATAACTTTTAAATTATTGTTTCCAAGCTCAATGGTCAGTGATTCTTTCAACAAATCTCACTCTTGGGTATCTTCTGCTGCTACACATATTGTCACATTATATAACATGCATTCATTAATCGACCGTTCACACATTAGTAACATATTTCAGATGTGATGATGGTCTTCGCCTTCCACTCGCAAAACCAGGGTTCGATCCCTACGATGCCATCTGCTATTTGTTACTTCTGTCCTAGCAAGCGCACGGCAGCCCGTACACTCTTATATGTAACCCAATGTGTGCACACTGATGGTACCAGTATTAACAGTTCGCATAGTATGACATCAAGCGTACGGCAGCCGGTACACTCTTATAGGTAACCCAATGTGTGCACACTGATGGTACCAGTATTAACAGTTCGCATAGCATGACATCAAGCGTACGACAGCCGGTACACTCTTATATGTAACCCAATGTGTGCACACTGATGGTACCAGTATTAACAGTTCGCATAGTATGACATCAAGCGTACGGCAGCCGGTACACTCTTATATGTAACCCAATGTGTGCACACTGATGGTACCAGTATTAACAGTTCGCATAGTATGACATCAAGCGTACGGCAGCCGGTACACTCTTATATGTGACCCAATGTGTGCACACTGATGGTACCAGTATTAACAGTTCGCATAGTATGACATCAAGCGTACGGCAGCCGGTACACTCTTATATGTGACCCAATGTGTGCACACTGATGGTAGCAGTATTAACAGTTCGCATAGTATGACGTCAAGCGTACGGCAGCCGGTACACTCTTATATGTAACCCAATGTGTGCACACTGATGGTACCAGTATTAACAGTTCGCATAGTATGACGTCAAGCTTATAAGGTTATAAGCAGGTTGGAGACTGACGGTCACTCTGGTGAGACTGACGGTCACTCTGGTGAGACTGACGGTCACTCTGGTGAGACTGACGGTCACTCTGGTGAGACTGACGGTCACTCTGGTGAGACTGACGGTCACTCTGGTGAGACTGATGCCATATTAACATCGTTGATGTTCATGAGACGAGACTAGCAGGATTTACTCATGTAACAATTTGTTTTTATCTTTTTATGAAGGCTTCTAAGCCTTCTTATGAAGGCTTCTAAGCCTTCTTATGAAGGCTTCTAAGTCTATAATTGTCTTAAGCAGCCGTGAGTTACGATGGCTGAGGTGAATCTTGGAGCACAGTTTAGGAATAATATATCTTTTGTATGGATATGATATTACCTGCGCAAGACTGAAAACACTCCAATGAAAATTCCGAAGAAAATCAGTGTGAGTTGTATTTCAAATACCGACGTTTCGAAATTCTTGCTTCCGAATCCTTCGTAAGCTGAAAAATAGAATGGATATGGAAATCACTGACCAGGCGATGCAGGTCTGTCCATGCATCCATCGAATGTGTACCAGGAAAGAGGTCCAACATTGATCCGTTCAAAAGCGGCCACATTCGTCTGATGTGTTCGGAGTTCGTTCTTCTACATATCGTCGGTTCATATTTTTATCGATCGTAGCGATGCAAATCCTTTAATTTTGTCCATCAACAAGTAGACTACCGAAGACACCGGACACTAGCTCAGGGGGTCCTTTGTTCCAGATTACGTAGTGAGAAGAAGAGAACAGGCTTCACCGGCGGAAGTCTGTTAGGGTAGCCCTGTGCACACATGAGAGTCTTCAACTGCAGTTCTACAGATGGAACTCACCTAACTCCGAAGTATCAACTCAGTAGCAACTTTGTCCCGGTGCAGTTGGTGCGATGATCTACCGTTCGCTGGTCGACCTTCAAAATCGTGCGATTAATTCTCAAAGACTTGTAGCACCTCGAATTGAAGCTTTTTTTTTTCTTTCAATTCAGCTCTTAGGGCCGTGTCAAAAACACTAGAAGCAATCGGTTGAGTTTGCTGTTGATGGCCTCGTTCGCTCTTCACTTGGCAGTTCATCCACTGATCGTTCCAGTCCAGCGACACGAGGGCCGTTACGAAGACCCATAGCCCCACGTCCTGGAAATGGTAGACCAGGTCATGACTGTGGATGAGAACAACACTTCGAGGAAGACCACGTCCAGGAAGACCAGTTCCTGCGGGATCAAATCGAGCGAGAGTAGTGCCGGCTAGATCGGGGCCAGTAAAATCAGAACCGGAATGATCAGAGCCGGCAAGACCTCAGGCAGCTCACACAAAAGCCCAACCACAGTAATTCAGAAGTCAAATGCTTATATGATCCAAAGAGAATATTTCGCATGTGTGCGACATACTAGCCCGGTCAGCAAAATGCTTTGATCCCTTCCTTGTATGCTCTTTCCGTGGATTTTACAACATTAGGGATTGTTCCTGATAAAACACACCATTTCCAAAACCCTAATTTTATGTAACCTCTCATGCGACTTCTACCTCTCATTCTTTCAAGTGTTTCCTTCTCTTGTTTAGCAATTCTCTAACCCACCCCATCTCAGCCGCTGGCCTCTATTCTCCACTGCCCATTAAGAAGATGTTTTTCGCTTCATCTTAATGGTTTCATGCACGACAACTTCATTTTGAACGTCAACATTGAAAACAAACGCTTCATGAGGTGTTATTCATGACTAGAAAACGACAATGAGGTGCATGGATCTCGTTGAGCAAAGCACAGCAACGAAAACTGCAGCAGGTGAACAAAAAGTAAACCTGGAAAGGAAAACGTTACCAGAATAGTTATTTTTATAAATCTCATTAGCTTTCCACTTATTTTAAAGGAATGGGTTTTAGACCGATCGTTCCGGGGCGTTCGTTCATGAGCGATCGTTCCTTAGCGATCGTTCCTGAGCGATCGTTCCTGAGCGATCGTTAATGAACGATCGTTCCTGAGTGATCGTTCCCGAGCGGTCGTTAATGAACGATCGTTCCTGAGTGATCGTTCCCGAGCGGTCGTTAATGAACGATCGTTCCTGAGTGATCGTTCCCGAGCGATCGTTAATGAACGATCGTTCCTGAGCGGTCGTTCCTGAACGATCGTTCCTGAGCGGTCGTTCCTGAGCGGTCGTTCCTGAACGATCGTTCCTGAACGATCGTTCCTGAGCGGTCGTTCCTGAACGATCGTTCCTGCGCGATCACTAATGAGGGATCGCTTCTGAGCGATCGTTACTAATCTCAGCAGATAACATGAGGAAGAAATTATTTCTTTCATTAAACAGCCAGGCGATTCATTTGATTATAAACTGCCAGGGGTCAAGAGAGGCACGACCAATTCTCCTCATAAGAATTATCAAGAGAGGCACGGCCAATTCTCCTCATAAGAATTATCAAGATAGGCACAGCCAATTCTCCTCCTAAAAATTATCAATAGAGGCACGACCAATTCTCCTCCTAAAAATTATCAATAGAGGCACGACCAATTCTCCTCTTAAGAATTATCAAGATAGGCACAACCAATTCTCCTCCTAAAAATTATCAAGAGAGGCTCGGCCAATTCTCCTCATAAGAATTATCAAGATAGGCACGACCAATTCTCCTCCTAAAAATTTTCAAGAGAGGCTCGGCCAATTCTCCTCATAAGGATTATCAAGATAGGCACTGCCAATTCTCCTCCTAAAAATTATCAATAGAGGCACGACCAATTCTCCTCCTAAGAATTATCAAGATAGGCACGACCAATTCTCCTCATAAAAATTATCATTAGAGGCACGACCAATTCTCCTCCAAAGAACTTGCTATTGATTATGTTAAAGAAACAATTCTGACACGAAAATCTTTACGAAATTACTCAACAAATATTCAAACAGCATTACACGATTACGGGTACTCATGATACTCATTGCATGAGGATAATCAAATTTCAGGGCTAAGTAGTTAAATTCCATGGTGACCGTCGTTTGCAGTCACCTAACTACCAGAACGAGCGCCCGGTTAGGTGAAGTAGCCCCGCATCAGGACTCTAACTAATTGTCATATAAATTATCCCCTTGTCAAATCGCAACACCTTATGTCAACAGGATATAATGATATCAACTGTGTACATTACAACTTACCTTTATAGCTCTCTTGTCATGACATGTTTATGTCCAGCTAGGATAGTAAAATGGCTCCCTACCGCTCGCACACAGCTCCAACAACTTAGTTATAAGTTCTAAGCTTGTCATTTTACCTATTTTTGATTTACTATGTATAAATTTATTGTTTAAAACTAAGAACATACCATCTGTGTATGAATAAACTTTTTTATTTATTATTTTATGTTGAGCCCGGAGAGGACGGCGGAGATGGCAAAGAAAAGGGAAGCGATGACGACGAAGAAGCAGACGGAGCACGTGAACCTGTGGAAGGTTAAAGCATTGAGCGACCGTTTGAAGAGGTTGCTGATGGAAGGTGATAGTGAGCTAACTGTTTAAAAGTATTATGTGAGAGGATAGAGGCAGGGAGCTATCTTTTGTTGAGTATAATACTAGGGATGGGGTGGGGACTGGTGAGGCACTATTTACTGATGATCATAACCATGAGCAGCTCTGATGAAATGTAAAAAAAAATATCATTACAATGATATAGATGTCATCATTAATTTAATTAAAATATTGGCATATTCGTTTATACTTTTAGAGAGAGAGGTGATTGGGCAATCTTGGTTTATATAGATACAAATTGAAAAATATCTAATTGAGTACGGTAAATGAATGTGACATCCAGTGGTACCACCGTGACCTCTGAACTCATCGCAACAATACTGTTGATGACCTTGTTTGATTTCAATCATTTCGAAAAAAAAAACGGAGGCGCATGCTACTTCTACGTTAAGCAAATAGATCTGGCTAATCAAA